>BMAC01000133.1:234411-270835 GCA_014905375.1 Phtheirospermum japonicum
CCTCTAGTACCCGATTCATTGCCATCCCTAATCGTTAGCTACCCATCAGCAAAGGTAACCCGTGAGCTACCCATCAGCATTTGGCAATTATTTTATAGTGAATATATTTATACTTTTTATATTTTAAGTGGTGAGAAGATAAATCGTACGCTATTGAACAAGTTTGTAAATCAAATGGATCATTAACATAAAAACAAAAATCCTATGACAATAATCATAAATTTGCAGTAATTATCTTCTTTTTTTTCATTATCCTTTATGCATTAACAGTAGTACTCATGCGTTTTCGAATACACCAATTGATTGTCGCATAAACTGAATTAATTCGTGCCACTGCATCGGGATTTTAGTTTTCTACATATAATGATGAAGTTTTGCATAGATTTTATTTACTTACTCTATGACATATCTTAGTGAATACAATTTAATAAAGTAGGAATTATAATCATAATCATAATTCTAATAATATATCAATATCTTTTGATTTTTTCTAAATATGTAATTAAAAATTATTAACGAATTTAATATAAATATTAAAATATAGATTATTTAATAATAATTAATAAATAGAGATAAAACACGAGTTAGGAACGTGACATTTTAATTTTTTTTAAATTTATAAAATTATTAACAAATTTAATCTAAATATTAAAATATAAAATTATTTAATAAAAAATTAATAAATAACAATCAAACATTGGTATAAGATACGTGTTGAGAATTTAATATATTTTGAATTTTTTATTTTTAAATTTAAAATTTTATAATTATCACAAATATTTTTATATTTATCTTAGAATATATATCGCATACGCATTGAACTTCGTGAAAAAATAAAGAAAAAGTTAATTATATTCTCACGTGCAAGGCACGAGGATATTAAAACCCAATAAAGAGTTTCTTGCTTATATAATCCCTGGACGCAATCACAGAACATTTCTTCATTTCCCGCCTCTCAGATTTCCCGCTCCCAACCTATACAAAACCCTAATCTTCAAAGATGGGAACGAAGCACCACACCTTCTCCGATTCTACATCCGAAAGCAAAAGACGACGCCGTGCCGGATTCTCAAAAATCGGTAGATCACTCACCTTCGACTCGCTTTATTTTCTCTCTTGTTTCCCCCCTCTTATTTTCCTTGAAATGTGGCTTAATTTCATTTCATTTGCCCCGTGTTTTTTCTTCTTCTGTAGATGCTGGAATCGAACCGAACGAGTGCTTCAAAATTTTTCTGGGTACCTTTTTTCGCCTTGTTATTGATTTTTCATGTCTAATTTATTCATTTATTTGCTCTTCATAGTGTTTTTCCTTTCCCGTGTGAATGATTCTTTCGGAACTTTTATGTTCTTAACATTGGGGAGAATGTTGGGTTAACGGTTTTGGACTTTAGGATTGTTATTTCAGAAAATTTTAAATGAAATTGAAATGGGATTTGTTTAAATTTTAATTTTTCTTAGGCACTATGAAAACTTGCTGGGTGGCTTCAAGTGAGTACTTGACATTAGTCTCCAGACCACTGAGTGGACTATTGTTACTTAAAGTGTGTACGTATAGATTGATGGATTCCCCCAGAACCATTTGACTGATTACATTATAGTGGAATTTTTTTTGTGTTGTTTCTTGAGGAGTGTGGGCTTACATCCCAAAATTACTGTGTTAATAATGTCAAGATAAAAACAACTTTCTGTAATTAAAAGCAGCTTTTACTTGATTTTTTTTGGCTTATTTTGCGTCAAAGCAATTGATTTGTCAGCTAAAGCTTTGAGTTGGATCAATCGTTTCAATTATATAAAGGCCGTCTTCTCTTTTTTGTGACTGGTTCTGATTGAGTATATATACAGTGTCTGGAAAAGATGAAGTGGATTCTCCGAACAGTTTCCAAGTTGAACCAGTTGACTTGAACCACTTTTTTGAAGACGATGGGAAAATATATGGTTACCAGGGTCTGAAGGTAGAGTGCCTCTAATTAGTTTAATTTTTTTCTCCTCCTTTTGCTGACGTAACTTCCTAAAAGTCATTAATAAATTAGTTCAGTTTTTGTTCTTGAGATAATATTGATGATGTAGGTTGTTTAATTTCATTTCTGGTTTCTTAGGTGAATTTTGTTATTGTTTTGTGTGAATAAATGTGTTTGGTTAGTTGATTTAATTGTATGATGTAACTTGTGGATACTGGAAATTGTGTATCATACATATGTATATGTATATATTTTTTGGGTAGACAGAATATGAAAACTTAAACATGTGGATTAAATATTTTCATGCATGGTGGACTTGGCATGTGAATGAATTACATGATTCAACATTTGCATATTTAAAAATGATAAAGATAGCTTTTGTACCAAAAGATGTTTCTGAAAGTACAGAGATAATGAGGTTGTGCGGAACCTGTAAGTGAATGTTGATATTATCCAGATGGGTCGTACCTTTTATGAAAAAGCCATCATTGTCAACTTTAACCAATGCCAGTGTAGTGAATTGTTTTTAATGAAGTATGGTTTTGACTTGGTGAATTCTGTAGCTGTGGTGTGGTGGTGGTGGTTTTATTTTGTTTGGTCCCTTTCGTGATGGAGTTAAATAGGCACGTAACAAGAAGTCAATGAAAGATGGATTATTTGGACGGAATGAAGGGGTTCTTCTCCATCTTTTTCAGACGTAGATTGTAAAAATGGCATGAATAAAGACTGTTTGGAAATGAGAGGTTAGGTGGATATTCTTTGGAAAGTCTGTAAATGAAAAATGCCTTTTGAAATTTAAATAGTTGAAAACATCAACATTGAACAGGCAAAAGAAAAAGAAACTCAGTATGCTCCTATTATTTTCCTTCTATATTTTGTTCTTGTCCTTTTGGTGTTTGTGACCGGATCTGAGGATGGAGTTCTATAAATTAAATTTGAGTTTTTTTGCCTGTCTTACGCAAATGAGTTTACATATGCTGACAACTTGAGAGATTTTTTTTTGAAAATGTTTGGTTTATATATATATATATATATATATATATATATATATATATATATATATTTCATTTCTTATTTTCAACTGTTTAATAATCCCAAAAAGGGATTTTATCAGGGGTTCTAACTGATAGAGTCAAGGGATTGAGGAAAGAATAAATAAGAAAATAATATATTAATATTGAACTGGAGAAGAAAATGAGAAACAATTTATCAGACAAGTCTGTCCTAAGCGCCAGCGCCGATTTTCCAAGCTTAAAGCTGAATTCTGTCTAATGATCACTCGATACCTAAAAAGACTGCAACCCTACTTCTTAAATAGATATATAACCCTAACCCTAACTCCACGTGCCCAAAGCCCACTAATTATTTAGTATAATTTCGATATGGCAGTTGGTTGCCCGGGATTCGAAATGTAATAAATCAATCTCTATCAACTCCTCCACCAGTTGAAACAGTCTTGTCCTCAAGGCTGAAGTGCGAGAAAAAACCCTCGCCCATGTGGTCGGTCTGCCCGCACTCCCTCGTGTACGACAAGATTGTACGGCCTTTTTAAAAAAAAATCTCATTGATTATTGCAAAGGGCCCCTGAGTCTCATTGCCTGCTTCTAAATCTCGGATAATTTTGTACCATTTACTCTCAATGCGCATCTTCTCATGCAATTTCTCCCAGTCCATCCAACGAAGGAAAATAGCGGACAACTTGCTATCATCCTCCATTCGATTTAATAACTCAAGTCGGGCAGCCAAAAATGTGGCCTTGTCAGTCTGCACAACTGGCTGCGCACGGGGGCCGGAAGAGAGGTAGCTGATTCGTCACCGATGCCGAGTTCCTGACTTATTCGCTCAAAACTGGGTGATTCACGGGAAGAGGAACAGGTGTCGCCATGGGAGAAGAACCGGGTACCTTCGTGACTGCTTTGGTGGTAGTTGCTGAGCTGATGTAATCATGAGGCAGGAGAAAAATCAGAAGTTACACTGGTTGATTTCTTAATTTTCCTTTCTTTTTTTTTATTCCTCTCCCAATCGACTCTCTCATACTGCAAAAAATATTTTCTCCCTACTTGTCCTTGGTTTTTTGTAGCCTCTGAAGTCTGAAAAGATGCAATGCATCTTGTCAGTCCCATAGACATGACCCTTTATTTACCAATACAAATCAGTGTGCAAATAATTAAGTTTTCTTTGAATACGTATGAGCCCGCCCATGAGTATTACCACTTTTTCATATGTCCCTACCACTTTGAGTCGTTCCTGCACTTTCTTTGGGTACAAAAAGTATCTATAATTTTTCACAAAATCAATAGCAAAATATTTTCATCCATAGACAATCTTACGATGGGAATTGAACTAATTGACACTTTTTCATTATTTCATTTATGGTTTTTTACTTGTGGTTGTTGCCAAGTCAGTGAATGGCTATATTTATCATTGTAGGATTTTTCTCATGTATATGATTTCTCTTTCTGGTAAAGATTTAGAGTGTTTGCGTTTGCGAACACTCGAGTTATTCTCAACTTTTGGTTGGAAAAAGTAGGTTACAGTGTTTTCAAAGGCCAATTAATGTTGATTCTGCATAAAGGAGGAGTGCTTTGGATTTCTAATTTGACTTTTACTTAAAAATTGAGCACTTTAACAACTTATTCACCAAATACTCACTTTTAACTTATTCAACTTTTGGCTTCTATTTGTAATTACATCCATCTTTTGATTCTCAATTACTTTATACTTATGTTACAATGGATCACTTCCATTATGTAGAAGTCTTTGCAAACACTCAAAATGTTCCATGGATTTCGCTAGATTTCAGTGCTTATAGCATATGATAAAAAATGCCGGGTTTTTATTACTCATTTAAAGTTTTCCCGCTCCCTCCCGCTGATCGTGTGCTGTAGAAAACTGTATGATCATGTTACTCTTGCCTTGGAGATCACCATGTTGGTTAGCATTGTGGTTTTATTCTAGCAAGAAGACACATGATTATGTTTCTTAATGATGAATGGGTGTATTGACTAAATAATTTTTACATACATTCTGTTTACCTTCTTGGTGGGCAATACACGCCGTGGTCAAATTTAAGGATATTACATTGCAGTGGTCTTGTTGAAACCTGGCTTGTCCAATGGGAGCAAAATACATGACTGGTTGTGATTTTGGGTAAACTAGAGAGTTTGTAGGACACCTCTACGAAGTGTTGTTATTTAAAATTTTAACTTTGTTCTGTAGTGTCATTGGGATGCATGTACCTTGTTTCATTTAAGTCTTGTATTTTGCAGATCACAGTTTGGCTTAGCAGCCAATCCTTCCTTGCATATTGTGATATTTCTTTTGAGAGCACATCAGATGTAAGTTTTTACCTGCTTTCCGTAATTTAATAATTTAGCAGATGCTCTACACGATGCAATTTTGAAACTAAACAGTAGTTCCAGTTTGGCTTGTACTGTGTTTGGTCCCATGATTTACTTTCTTAATAGTTTGACAGTAAGTTAGATGCCCTGTTCGATTTTCGCCTCAGATTCAGGATACATGTGTTGGATTTCTGGTTTGTTTTTCACACAATTCGAAAATAGCATCTACTTAGAGTTTTGTATCCAGGTTTCTTCCTTTGCTTTAGGCTCTACTTTTCCTATAGGAACATGAAGGAGCAGGTGGTAATTAAAACCTTTTGGCTACATTATATCTAAAAACATACATATTCCCACTCAATTTCCCTTTTCCTCCTCAATGCCAATTGGTGCTGCAAATATGTCAGATTTCGTCTTATTAAGTTATGCCAGAAATTATCTTATTTGGCATGTGACCAATTTGTATAAAGCAATCAATATCCCAAACTATAGTTCCAAATTGTGATTTTCTGGCGAGTTGGGTTATTTATTATCAAGCCATTAAGATTATGTAGTTATACCCAAGTTATACCTGCCAGTGATTTGCTGACAATTGTAAAGTTTTTGTGCAAACATATATTTATTCTTAAATTTTTGGTTCAATAATCATTTTCTACTGACTGCTTTTGGTATTATTTATAAGGGTGGCAAGGGAATAACTGATCTTAAGTCATCTCTTCAGGTAATTTTGAACACTCATGTTTGACAATTACCTGATCTTCAATATGAAATTCATGTACATGAATAATAATCAGTACTTTTATTTTGGCAGAATATTTTTGCTGAGAATCTTGTTGAGAGCAAAGATGACTTTCTTCAGACATTTTCAACTGAATGTCACTATGTGAAGTATGTTTGATACAGTAATTGGCAAATATCTTTTAATATTCTGTGTATGCGGTTAGTTATCATTTCTAACACTATTTTAACTGTTCACGCGTTTAGGTCCATTGTCTCCACTGCAGAGGCATTGCATAAAGATACTCTTCGTGATACCAGTGGGAACTCCATTTGTCATCTGAATGAAGAGTCCGATGGTGTTGAGGTAGTTTCAGCCATTTCACTCTTTGTCAATAGAAGCAACATCATAATTTTGTAGTATTGCTCTGAATGCTGCCTAATTTTAATTATTACATTAAGTGCTTGACTGTCTTCTATATGTTGCAATCTTACTAATCAGGAACATCAAGCATCATATTGTTACTGGCTAGTATTTTGAATATTTAATATCATTATCCTACATGTCTTTGAGCCTCAATTATGATTAATTAATTCTGAATAGAAATTTTTGGCCTTTTAGCTATCGAAGTGAATTATAGTATTCAAGCATATGTTTTATATGCTTATCCTATCTTTGCCTCCTTCATGGCGAAAAAGTGCGGCCACCTAGTTAATATGTATGTGAAAGAGAGAAATATAATGTAAGAATACATTTGCTGGCATGTGGCAAATGCTTATCAATGTTCATTGTATCTTCATTCATTTGGTATCAATAGGGAACTTTTGAATAATTTACTTTATGTGTAGGCAGCTTGGTTTTGCTTGGAAATAGTCTATTATTCATTGCAAATGTATATATGCTCTTGTTCTATCAATCATCAGACTTGATGTATTGTTCTGATGCTCTCAAAATATATTTTTTGTTACCCTTGCTTTTGTCTAACAGAAAATTTTGTGCTCACATTGATAGTTTTTTTTTTGACCTGGAGATTTCATTTTTATGTAGTGAGAAATACCATCTCCAATGTGTATTTATCAGTTGTATATTTGCTACTGAACTTCATTTTATTTTCCTTTTCCTTTTTTGGTTGCATTGCAGATTTTTCGGGTTAGTGGTGCTGGGGTGGGGCAACTTTACAGCCGATTGGTGCCACTTGTTCTTCTTCTTGTAGATGGTAAATTTCTGTTTGCTTTAGCTTTATGAAAAATTGAATTTATTCATACCGAGTATGTTTTTGCTGGCACAGGTAGCAATCCTATTGACATCACTGATCCAAGATGGGAAATCTATATATTAGTACAAAATGGTCAACAAGGTAGTTACACAAGGTTGCTTGGTTTTGCAGCTGTGTATCGTTTTCACCGATTCCCTGAGGGCATGCGGCTGCGCCTTGGTCAGGTATGCTCGTTTCTATTGGTCCTTAAACCTAGATTTAGAAAATTATTAGTTTTCTTAATTCTCTTTTAATTTGTGCTGATGACAGATATTGACTATACCTCCCTACCAGCGAAAGGGTTATGGTGGTTGTCTTCTTAAAGTACTCAACAATATTGCAATTTCAGATGACGTTTATGATCTGACTGTTGAAGAACCAGTGGATTCCCTTCAGCACGTGAGGACGTGCATTGACGTGCAGCGCCTGCTTGCTTTTGGCCCTATCCACCAAGCCCTCAATCCCATCATTTCACATTTAAAGCACCAAAACCTCTCCAAGAAAGCCCAGCCATGTCGATGTGGGCCCCCGGCGAGTATTGTTGAAGACGTTAGGAAAAGTTTGAAAATCAACAAGAGACAGTTTCTGCAGTGCTGGGAGATACTAATATATCTTAGTTTAGATCCCAGCGAGAAATGTACTGAGAATTACGAAACTATCATTTCGAATCGTGTGAAGTCAGACGTCGTCGGGAAAGAATCCGAAGGAGCTGGGAAGCGGCTGATTGATATCCCGACTCAGTTTGATGAGGACATGTCGTTTTCCATGTTCAAGTCTCAAGATGGTGAATGTACTAGCATAGAAAAAGATGAGAATCAGGGCAATCAAGAGGACCAGCTGAGGCAATTGGTGGATGAAAGGATGAAAGAGATTATATCTGTTGCCGAGAAGGTTGCTGCGCAGCGTTCTTGAAAAAATTGAGTTCGATTTGGTTACTGAAATTTCAACATATGGCAATTGTGGAGCAAGAATATGTTGAGGCGGTTATGTAAAAATGAGGTTGAACGTGGTTAATGTAAGCGAGAACTTGTAGAACTGTCGCTCAATTCAAGTTTAGCTTCAGCATCTCATAGGCTCTGGGGATATGTAGGAAATGACTTGTCACTTTCCTAATATTCTCCTTGTAACTTGTCCAATTTCTATATTCTGAATCTTTGCCTTCTGTAATATGCTCAGCTCGATTTCAATGACAACCACATATGGCCGTTTGGGGTTAAAACTAGTTGTCAAGATTTTCTAAAGTCAGAGTAATGGCCTGTGAAACCAGTCATATACTGGGACAGCTTCGACTATAGTTATTTAGGTGAAATTAAGGAAAGAGAGGCACTCTAACCCTCAGTAAACAAAAGCGTTTGCAACGCCTTAAACCACTCGGACATCTCTCTTAATTTTCATTTCTTTTTTTCTCTCATTTTCTTTCTTTCTTTTTTCCCTTCTTTTCTTTTTTTTTTCTCACAAAACTCCATTCTATTTTTTCTTTTTTTTTTTCTTTTACACCTTTGTACTAACAAGCAACCGTGATATGAAGTTTTGTCACTCTTAAGGCTAGACATGTCCAATGGTTCGGCATCGGTTCTGGAGAATAAGGAGGACGAACCTGAATCGGATTGTCAACTGGGCGGATCAGTTATGGTTCATGGAATTGGAAATTTTGATTTTCTTCTTTTTTTGAATTATATTTTATAATTGAAATGTTTTTGAATTCCCAATTCGAGGTTATTGATCTAAAAATGATCGAATTAATTGAAGAATCTCACAAAATAATACTGAGCACTTTGAAATTAACAAAACAAACAAACAAAAAAAATGAACAATCAAACCAAGCAAATGAGGGTAAAAAAGGGAGAAAGGCGATGAAATTGGGCTTAAACTTAATTCAAATATTATATATTAAAATCTTTAGTCTTAACCTTAATATTAGAATTAAATTATGTATCCTCTTGTTAGAGGAATTAAAACTCATATTTAAATAAGTATCACATAACGTATCGTATTTTGGTACTGATACGACGTAGCGTAAACAAATTTCGTATCACCTGAGCTATTTGGACAAATGATTTCACATTAAACAATAATTATATATTATTCTTTAAAAGATGTAACCTATATTATAATCTTAACAAATAAAGCACACAACCTGGGTCGAACAAGTATTAAACAAAATTTACAATTCATAAAATTGATAAAAAACAACAAATAAAATAGAGAGAAAAAAAAGCAAGAAGAGAAACAATTAGTATTATTGAAAAGTTAAAATTTAACTACATTTTCCAATTATATACCCTTCCTTTGAATACTAACGATTCATTAAATTTGATTGCAAGGTATATTATAGGGGCACATAATTAAATGTCTCAAAAAAAAAGTGAAAAATGTGCTATAATTTAGGGAAAAGAAGAAAAATGTGCTATAATTATGAGATGGATGTAGTATTTGATATTAACGTTAAAAAGATCCTTAAAATATTTAGTAGGAATATCTAAAAATATTTATTCCACTATTGAAGGTGGAAAAAGACAAGTAATCGAGTTGTTTTCCTTGATTTATTATGTAGATTGAATTATACAAATATGGTACAATCCTTATTTTTTTAATAAAATAATCAAATAAGATATGTACCTTGTTAATATAATATTAGAAAATAAAAAATTGCTAATTTCAATTCGAGAATGATACTAATTAACTCACTTGTTCTACTATACTCTTTTTGCGTTTGCAATGTACATTATTATTATATGAATAGCGCGCGTAATAGAGTATACCACCAGCCATGTCAAATTTAGTGTGCGCTGTCCAAACAAAACACAAAAAAAAGTATGCTACATCGATTTTAGCGAGAAAACTCACAATTGCACACCTTACAACGTGCTAAACCGCGCCATTTTAAACCTTGCATATAACTAACTTTGGGGAAGTCAGAGTCAGAGTAAGGAGATGGGGAAAGTAATGTTCATTCGTTTTTGAATTGTAACTAGGCCTGGTGTCATATTTTTCGTTCTCTTCATATTAATTGAAATCTCATTATTGTTGGCTTACGCTCTTCTTCCGGTCATTGAGCAATGTATGGTTTCTACATTTTCATTGTTAATCTTGATCGCCGCTCATTCAAATGTGGACTTCAACGCTGAATGGTTGTTTAACTAATATCTTCTTTGTGATCAATATCTTCTTCGTAATCATCAGAATTATAAAGAAAATTGTAATCCTCTTCAACCACCACTTCAAAAGATTGAACAATAATATTATAATGCACCATACTAATAATAGTTTTAAAATTCTTGATAATGATCCTCTATCGTTTTTTGACCTCACTTCCATAAGTTTATAATATTCAAGAAGTTGTTTATCACTATTATGACTACCATTAGTATGATGTCTCTAGGAATAGTAGAAGTAAATAATAAAATCATCACTAAAACTTACTTTCATTCTTTAATTATCATATATATTTTTGTAGCATTAGGTATTGACTTTTATTTTCTTGAAATATCAAATATATTTTTTAGAATTAGGTATTGATGTGTACTGAAAGATCACTAAGAATTGCATTATACCATTTTGCGACTCTAATATCAAACTAGAATTAGTGACAGATCCAAGACCATACCTTGGCTAGAGGTACGTTTAACTTTAGTTGTTGATCAACCATAAACATTGTGACTCCAATATCAAACCACGATCAGTGGCAGATTCAGGCGGATAACCTTGGCTAGAGCTACATTTGGCTTTAGTCGTTGACCGACGATAAACATTGATCGTAACTTAGACCAGGTTCCGAGTCACTCATTTTAGTGCGAAGATTTCATAATAGTTCACTATTAATGTTTTTATCATATTTGATTCAAACTTTATAATTATGAAAATATAACAATTAGATAATTTTAAGGGAAATATAATGAAGCAGATCAATGAATATAAATGCAATATGTAGGTACCGTGAAAAGACACCATTGCCCATGTTTTTTTATCTTTGAGGCAGCAGAGCATCAACAACGAAAGACGACCCGTCTTAACTGAAGGCGGCGAAGAATCAGAAACAATACCCAATGATGTTTCTTCACTTTGTTTAAACCATTAGTTTCTCCAGTTTGTCATTAGAGTCATCTATCACGTCCTTTTTTCAAGATATTAGGGTTAGGGTTATAATGGCTAGTTTCTTAGAGATCTAGAAAATACACGGTTGCAAGGATTACACCCACAAGCATGTCACCGTCACCATTATACCCTAGCCTTAGAGCCACCACTAGCCCTAGAACTATATAAACTATACAAAAAAAAAGAAGACAGTGACCGGTTACCATCATTATCGCCGCAGATGACCACAGTAGAATGAAAAACTTGTTGGCCTAGATCTACCGCTGATAATTTTTCAAAGAAGTGAAATAGATTTGTGTTTTCCCTGTGTTTTCTCAGTTTATAGTGTTTGTGGATGGAGTAGATGGTGATACTGGTGATGATGTTGACGGCGAGTGCCGGTGGTGGCGAGTGGCGACGACGAGCTTTGAGTAGCACTGACAAAAATGCGTGTGTTAGAGTAGGGTGCCCGACGTTTCAATTAGATTAGATTTCATTCTACTTGTATAATGATTTTATTGGGAATTATATTAATAAAGGCAACTTTATTTATCTTATATTTTTGCTTTTATTATAATTGCACGTATGATAAAGTCCTTAGACCAATTTAAACTATGGGATATGGTTGCGCATATGATGGCAATCATGGAACATGTCTCTAAGGTTTTGGTCTTAAACATGTTCTAAGTCAATGGGCCTTTTGAGATAGGACATTGAATAGCCCGGCAAGACTTGCGCATATGATGCATGCTTGTAAGACAAGGATGTTGCATTCCATTAACATCAGCGTTGTGACGCGAGTGCATATATGTGGGTGCTTGTTGGAGAACAAGTTCGTTGAACATGACCTGATGGAAATTATTAATTGGAAGATTTGTCTGTCGAGTAAGAATTTCCATATTGCAATATTACATGATTAATCCTTTGACTTGAGGCACGATGGTAGCCTTGTGCATATCATGCAATACTTGAATTTATCTTTTGATTGCTTGGCCATCGTAAAGGGGTATTTTGGGTATTGTATCTATGTGCATGGAGGTTTGTCTGTAGCCAACATAGAATTCGACACTTGTCTACGGACAAGGGAGTATCCTGTGAATTTTCATAGTTGATTCAGAGACCTTGGCCAGGGCACGATGAATATTGATTCATAAATGAATTACTTAAACTTGAAATGAAATCATAGTTATTAAATCAATTGGGTTTCGACTATAAATGCATGCCCAAGATTTAACCGGGAAACTAGCTGTCGAAAGGATCGTACATGTATGGACTTGCAATTAAAATAGGTTTGATCGATATTTCACCTAACACTGGGTAATCATGTTACTTGCTAGATGTTGCCATGATTTGTAGGTTCTTGAAATTAAAGAGTTAATCTCAAGAGAATTAATTAATTAGATTAATTAAAATAATAAATTATTTTTATAAACTTACAAAAGTTGTAAGCCCACTGCTAGTGTTAGTCGTGAACCTAAAAGGGTCACACATAATTTTGGTTGTTGACATTTCAAGATTGATAACTCCAATGGTTGGAATAATTAACTAATTTGGATTAATTAAATGAGACTTTGAACTTAATTCAATTGCTGGGTTAAATATTTAATTATATTATTTGATTATGCAATTAAATCTATTTTGATTAGAAATCTCAATTAAATGAATATATTTAATTAGTCAATTGGATTGATTAATTTAAACTCATGGAATTAATTAATTAATTAAATTAATTAAATAGTTGGATTTTAAATCCAAGTCCATGTAATTTTCTAATAGGCCTAATTGTAGAAGCCCACTAGAATAATTGATGACTTTAAAATAAAACTAATTTATATTATATATTTGTGTATATATATATATATATATATATATATATATATATATATATATATATATATATATATAAATTTATTGAGACCAAGTCATACTCTTTGTTTTGAAAGAGTTGGATAATTAGTAAGAGAAGTCTTCTTCCTAATTATATGGTTAGTTGGTTAATTGAGATTAAATCTCATTAATTAACCTAATATATATATATATTAGAGAGAAGCCAGCCGCAGCTGAGATGGTATACCATGGACCCAGGTGCACCTTGTAGGATGCACCCGGTCCCACAAAATTACCATGTGTGCATGTTTTTGGAGAGCCCCACTCCAATTCCACGCGTAGTGCGTTTTCACTTCCCGCTCACAATTGCAGGCTCTCCCCACGCGCATCCAAAAAGAAAAAAAAATGCTCAGACTTCTCCAGATATTCAGGTTTTTCTCCATTTTCTCTCCACTTCCCGCTCAGACTCTCTCTCATTTACCGACGACTTTTCTCTACTTTTTTGGACGCTCTCCGACAACTGACCGTTCTGTCGATCTTCGGCCTTCATAACAAGTAAACCATAAAATTCGAGTAAGTTTCCAATTTTTCTTTTTTTTTTTCCTTTACTAAGTTCATTCAAATTGATGTTTCATCATCGATTGTTAATGTTTCACCATTAATTACTGTTGATTCATCACAAAAACAAACTGATATATTATAATTATATGCTTTTGATTTTAGGGTTTAATCATCGATTGATATGCTTTGAAATTTTCAGATTCTCTGATTTTGAAACTGTGATAAAATATTATATGTTTAGTTTGATTATATGTGCAGGATCTATGTGATGATATGTTCCAAATCTATGTGATGATATTTTTTCTGAGAAAATATACGAATTTTCATAAAGTTGTGATGCTATGTGCACATTCTCTGTACTGATATGTTTAAGATTTGTATGATGATATATCATTTGTGGATTTCTTATTCTTTTTTCTGGGAATATAGATTAGTTTTTGTGATCATATGTACACGTTCGGTGTGATGATATGTGCATGTTCTGTGTAATGATATGTTCATGTTCTGTGTGATGATATGTAAATCATATGTCTGATAATATTTGCATATTTTGTGAGGAAATATGTATATGATATTTACATATTATGTGTGATATATGTATAAGATGTGTGTGATGATATTTTCATGTTCTGTGTGATGATACATTTATGATGTTTGTTATGCTACATGTAATGATATTTGCAAGTTTTGTGATAATATGTCCATATTCTGTGTGATAATATTTCCATATTATGTGTGATGATATATATATTTATATATATATATATATATATATGATGTGTATGATGATATGTTCATATTCTATATGATGATATGTGCATTATATGTACGACGATCTTTGATTTTCTTTTTGTGTGTGTGTTTAATTATAGAAATGAAGAACAAAGTACCCACTGTACCTTCAGAGCAACTAGATATACCAATACTAGTTGGTAATTCACTTGGTACAGGGCTCACTTTTCAGGAGGAAGACCTACAATGAAAAATGTATGAAAGAAGAAACAAGTCACAAAACAAGAAGTCTAAACAGGATTTTGCTCCAAAAAAGAAGGGAGGGCAGGAAATATTTTTTGAATGATGCAAAACCTCTGGTTGAGAAAAAGAAGAAGGGTGGAAAGAAGAAAATTCTATTACAAGCACCCGATGCAACACCTATCGTCGAAAAAACTGGTTGTGAAAAGGAAGTTGAGAATCAGGCTGTGAAGGAACTGGCCTTAGAGAAGAAATTGGATAATGACAAAAAAAAATTGACTGTGAAGAAAAAACAGTTGCCTAATAAGAAAAAGGTTTGCTATTATTATTACTTTTCTACTTTGACAGAAATAATATTCATATTCCAATTCAAATTAAATACTTATGCTATCTTTTACAGGTTGCAACAGTGCTAGACAAACAAAATGAGAATGAAGAAAGGATTAAACCAGCTGAGGTTTGACTTTTTTACCAATAATTATAATATACTACTGTCATGTCATGTGATCTATTTTTTTTAAAGTGAAAAAGTATTATTAAAAAAGAATAAAACCGTTCATATAACCAAAGATCACGACATTCTATCCCTGACTAAAGACATTTGTTCGGGCCTCATTAAAACCTCTTGAGGTAAACCCACCCTTGTGGGATAAACCCTCATAGAGGAAAGTAGTACCCTCCCCATGATAGTGGAAGGAATAAGACAAAGCGATATAAAACACTAAAAGCCACAAGCCGACTAAGTGTAAAAATAAGTTACAACAAGAAGGTTATGATCTGTAAAGCAGCAATAACAAGGTTCTTTGCCGAACTGAGATTAAACCGCCATCGGAGGGGCTGATCTCATGATCTTGATGAACAGAACACCGTTTATCGTTCACCAAATCTAGGAGGAACGCCGGAGGCAATGTAAACCAGTCGTAACGGGGAGAATCGAATTTGGATAGCGCATCAGCAGCGCGATTACCTTATTGATAAACATGCGAAACCATGAACTCGATCGAGATAGTGATAAACTGAATCCGACGCCAAGGTACATCCAGGCTACGCTTTACGAGCAGTTCCACTTCACCAACCTCTCAACAACCTTTCCCCTTCCAAACCCCCTAGATTTCTTTTCTCCACTAACTCTCTTCTCCAGTTCAGCTGATCCCCAACTTGAGCAAATTGGGAATATTCATGAATTCTCCCTCTGCACCTTGAACTCCATCCGGTCAAGGTACATAACTGCATAAAAGAAATTAATGTTAGAGAATTTTATTTTTTAGTATTTTATATCCCATTATTTAGTAGTAATTCACATATGCTTACCATCAAGAAAATTGCAGGTCCTGCGAAAAACTTATTCAACGTTGTGCTTGTCTCTCATTCCTCAGTTGACGAAATCAGGCAGTTGATCATAAAATTGCACCAAATGAGATTCTTGATCTCGTTCATATCTTGAAGGCATTTCAGGATCTTATAATGTGCTTTTCAATCCTGGTGTGACTTGAACATGGTAGTGACAACAAACACGACAAAGTCGTGTTTGAAGTCATCACCATAGTCAACCCTTGCCTGCAGAGCCTCGGCAATTTTAGATGTAAAAGGCGCAACATTTGTAACTCCCCACCTCCATTGACATTCTTTTACCAGATCTTTATAGTAGTCATCGTCTTTTTAGTACATGCATTAAAAAATGAAATTATTTAGGATACATAATTATTATAGTGTAATGAAGGGGAATTAATATAATTAATGTAAATAATTTAAAAATACATTTTCCAGCTAAAGCTTTTGTGCCAGATTTTTCCCCCATCGGCAAGTCAAACACAGAAACTACATCCTCCTCCTCAATCTTCAACTCATCTTCCTCCAATATAATTAAGCATCTGTAGTAATCAAACTTCTGCACTAGAAATGTTACCAACTCAACATGATTTTCTTGAGTTGACAGCTTCAACATTCCAGTAAATCCAATCTCCTTGACTGCTGCTTTTTGTTCATCAGTCAGATACTCAATCAGTTTGAAGAGAGGGTTAGGAGACGTCCTGAATCGGATATGCTCTTTGTTCAATTTATGAATAAGTTTCTTCTTTTGAGGAGGAGGATTTTCTAGATCCGTTCAGGTTGTTTTCGCTTACGAATCTGCTACAACACAACTTGAAAAATAAATAAAATAGCAAAAAATGTTAATATTGGTAAATATGTATGTTGAACATAACAGTATATGTGATAATATGTAGATAGTGTGTGTGATGATATGTGGATGGTGTATGTGATTATATGCGACTGTTATATGTGATGATATGTAGATGGTATATAATATGATATGTGTCCGGTGTATATGATGATATGTGATTGGTGTATGTGATGATATGTGGCTGGTGTGTAGGATGATATGTGGCTGGTGTGTAGGATGATATGTGGCTAGTATATGTAATGATATTTGGCTACTGTATGTGATGATATATGACAGATATTCGAGATTTAAAGTTCAGTTTTCCATTTTAGGGTTAAGTTTTCCATATTTAGGTTTAGTTTTCAATTTTAGATTTAGTATTTAGTTTTTTCTGATGATATGTGGTTGGTATATGTGTCTAGTGTATATGATGGTATGTGTCTTGTGTATATGATGATATGTGGTTGTTGTATAGGACGATATGTGGTTGGTGTATATATGTGGCTGGTGTATGTGATATGTGGTTGGTTTATGTGATGATATGTGTTTGGTGTATGAGATGATATGTGGCTGGTGTATAAGATGATATGTGGCTGGTGTATGTGACGGTATGTGGTTGGTGTATGTGATGCATTTATATATGATGATATGTAAACTAAAATAATAATACTAATATGAATAGATCACATTCAAATTCGCTAATAACTTACTTAATAAGGATACTATGGCCTTTCGTCTTCTCCGCGAGCGCTTTCTTAAGGCGAATGGTTCCCCCCGTGCGCATGTCTCCTCGTCTATCTGGGGTGGCATCAGGTTCCATGTTACCAGCATCTTGGAAAACTCTCGTTGGATCCCTGACAGTGATTCCAGAGTTAGTTTCTGGTGGGATAACTGGCTCGGTTACTCTATTGCTTCCCGCATCGGCATTCCTGAGACGTTTAAGCCTCATTTCTCTCAAAATATCATCGATTACTTCTTTTCGGGGGTCTGGCATCTTACGGAGTGCTTCCTCGTCGCCTTCACTGACATCGTCATTGACATTCTCCAGTTCCCTATTGTCCTGTACACCGAGGATAAACGAGTCTAGTCTACCTCTCCTTCCGGGGATATCTCGGCCAAATTTGCGTATAATCACCTACGTCAGAAGTTTCTCAAGGTTCGGTGGGGAAGTTGGATTTGGTCCTCTCATATTCCTGCTCAGCGCTCAATCACTGTTTGGAAGGCCATCTTCAATCGGCTTGGCGTCTTCAACGTGATCCGCAGGCGGGGGTTCATTGGTCCTTCCTTCTGTTGCTTTTGCTTTGCGAGTTCCGAGACAACTGATCATATCCTTATGGACTTCCCGTTTGCGCGTCACATTTGGGGTTGGATTGAGGATGCTTTCGACATCCACCTCCCCCTTTCAAGTGGTTTTGCTCATTTTTTTATTTTTGCTATTGATTGTTGTTTTAGTGCGCAGGTACTTTTCCTTTGGAAAGCGGCTTTCATTTCGACGATTGGACAATATGGCACCTCCGGTGTAATTTTGTCCATAATAGAGTTCGACCTTCCACCACGGAGGCTCTCATCCTCATCCGTTCACTTATCCGGGAGTCTTCCGCTCTTGATCACGGCACGATGGCAAACACTGTTACAGACCTGATTTGTTTGCGCAAATTGGGTGTGCGTGGTAGGCCCGCGCCCTCACCCATCCTTACCCCTGTGTCCTAGTTACCCCCTTCACCTGGCTGGATTAAGGTGAATACTAATGGCAGTGCTCTGGGTTGTCCTGGAGATTGCGTCGCGGCTGGAATTTTCCGCACGTGTCGGGGCTTTATTAAAGGCGGCTTTTCGAGATCGCTTGGTCAGGGTTTCGCCTTTGAGGCAGAGTTGGAGGCCGCGATTATTGCGGTCGAGGAGACTGGTCAGAGAGGCTGGAGATGGATTTGGCTGGAATCCGACTCGACTTATGTGGTAGAAGACAATGACAAAATGGTATGTGTTTAATTCTAAGATGAAATAATTAAATAATAAACTCTAAACAAAATGATTTTTTGTGAAGTTTTTCATGATGATATGTTCATGGTTTATGTGATGATATAATCCTAGTCTGTGTGATATTATGTGCATGGTTTGTGTGATGATATATGAATATGTTATTCTTTATATTTCACAAGCACTGATGATGAATATATATTTTTAATTTGTGATGTTATTAATGTATTATTCCTTTATTTTCTCTGAGATTACAAATGAATTCTTAAGAAGTTGTTGATGATGATATGTGCATGCTTTGTGTGATGATATGCTCCTAGTCTGTGTGATGGTATGTGCATAGTTTGCGTGATGATCTATAAAAATATTATTCTTTATTTTTCACAAGCACTGATGATGATGAAATATATATTTGTGATTTGTGATGTTATTAATGTAATATTCCTTTCTTTTTTTTGGGATTACAAATGAAATTTTGAGAAGTTATTGATGATGATATATGCATGCTTTGTGTGATGATATGCTCCTTGTCTTTGTGATGGTATGTGCATAGTTTGTGTGATGATATATAAAAATGTTATTCTTTATTTTTCAAAAACACTGATGATGAAATATATATTTGTGATTTGGGATGTTATTCTTTATTTTTCCCAAACTAAAATATTTAACTTGATTATACATGTCTTTTTTACTGAAGGGCTCTAACCTTGTTGACATTGAAGAAGAGTCAACAAAAAAACTGGTGCTAGTTTTGGGGAAGATGACTGAAGCATTCAATGAATTTAGAGGTGTCATGGATGAGATCGGAAAAATTGAAACGACAAATGACATTCTGATGACATCGTTTGAACTGATATTGAGCTCTAAAGAGAAAGAGCCAACTAAAGAGCACCCAGAATCGAGCTAGACACCAACCCTCAAATCTCCAACCAATAAAGCATTAAGCCAAAAATCGCCATCCAAAAAACCACCAGTTCGGAAATCACCAAATGGAAAACCACCAAGCCAAAAAACCGATAGCATCTTAGATGATGATATGTTTGAGGATCCAGAAATTGCAGTCGAGATTATTGAGTTGTGGGATGCTTTGTACAAACTCAAAAAGGTGACAAAGAGAGAGGTTCCAAATGGAATATCACCACCCACGTTTTCTTTAGGACTTGAAGATATTGAACCGTTGGGAAATTTTTGTGCTGATATTGATGGTGGTGGTGGTGGTTGTGGTGGTAATGTTGATGGTGGTGGTGTTATAGTGATACTGGTGGTAATGGTGATAGTGATAATTGTGGTAATACTGATGTTGATGGTAATGTTGATGGTGACGTTGATTGTAATAGTGATGGTGATGATGCTGATAGTGATAATGATACAGTTGATGAAGACAGTGATGATGAAGTTGAGAACGTGACCCCATTGATGAGTTGAAATTCACAAGGTATTTAACTGTAATATTTTTTTTAAAAATTATATATTAGTTTTTAGATGTTGAATACTGCACTATTTAGATTGATGAATAAAAATAACAATTATTTCTTGTCACATTCTATAAAACAGCATGCTTGACGAGTCTGAGTATGACATTGTGGATTTACTCCAAAGAAAGAACCCAAAGAGGAAGTGCAAAAATCTACCGTTGAATTTCATATCTCCTTTCTGGACATGAAATAACTTAAAACTGGATAAACTTGTTACAATGAAGGAGAAACTCATTTCAGAGTATGCATTCTTAAAACCAACTCAAGAAACGAAAAAGTAAGTAATTCTTAAGTTTTTTAATTTTTGTTTCTAAGGAGTAATGGTATGTGCATGGTTTGTGTGATGGTATGCTCCTAGTCTGTTTGATAGTATGTGTACGATCTGTGTGATGACATATGAATATGTTATTCTTTATTTTTCATAAGCACTGATGATAAATATATATATATTTGTGATTTGTGATTTTAATGTAATATTCTTCTTATTTTTATGTGATGGTATGTGCAAGATCTGTGTGATGATATATGAAGATGTTATTCTTTATTTTTCACAAGCACTGATGATGAATATATATATTTGTGATTTTTTATGTTATTAATGTAATTTTTTTTTTCTGGGATTACAAATGAATTTTTAAGAAGTTGTTGATAATGATATGTTCATAGTTTGTGTGATGATATACTCCTAGTCTGTGTGATGATATGTGCATAGTTTGTATTATGATATGTTCAGGGTTTGCGTAATGATATATTATAAATTATATTTTACGTTTGTTGTGATGATATATGCATATTCAGAAGCTCTCCTCTTACTATCTTCGTGTTTTATTTAAAAATACCAGTGAAGTACTGTTCGATGGGGTTGGAATGGTTTTAAGAAGGCACGAATTCTATACACTCTCAGAAAGTCAGTGGGTTGTGCAAATAATCATCAACGCCTGGTGCATGAAGCTAAATATTGATAATAAGAGGAGAGCACCAGGAGAACCAAAAATAGTGTTTTTCTCTTCAATGCCTCATGTAAGTACTCGATAAAATTATATATCATTAAATATTATAGACAAAGTCCAGATTTATCAACTATTAATTATGCAGGATCAGATGGAAATGGATTTAAGATTTAATGAGGATGAGAGCAAGAGATCTTTCAATTATATGCTTGATAATGAGCTCAGCATAATGGGCAATGTCAATATTGATGATGCAGATCTAGTAAGTGTGTGTGTGTGTGTGTGTGTGTGTGCGTGTGTGCATGTGTGTATGTGTATATCTGTGTGTATGTCTGTATTTATATAAAGATTTGTTGAATATACATTATGATGTTCTAATAGTATCTAAAATTATAGGTCTTTTTCACTGTGTTGAAAGATCGTCATTATTGGACCGTGTGCTTCAATTTCGAAGACCGTGCAATACAAATAATTGACAACAGACTGTTTTCACAACGCATGAGTATTGCAATTTATTACGAGAATGGCCCTAAAAAATTATAAGTACTCTACAACAATAATTACACATTCATCTCACACAAAAAAAAAATCTTTCTGTACTAATTGTTTCTGTACAATAATTATATTTAATTCTCTCATGAATTAGCATTCGGCAGATATTTTCAACTCAACAATTTGAAGAGAATGTGAATGTGCAAAAGTTTTCGCAATCAATTGTCAAAATGCCATGGAGATTAGCAAATAATTTTGATAATTGTGGAATTTATTGCATGAGACATCTAGAAACATATAAGGGGAAGTTGGACATGGATGGATGGAATGCAGGTTTTAGTAAATACAATGTAAGTAAATTTAATTAGAAGTTTATAATTATTTTCTTTGTATTTATTGATATTTATTTATTTTTCTTGTATATTTTTCATCAGGACAACGATTTGTTGAACACGTTGAGAGCAAAGTACTGTTCAACAATCATAATGATGGAGGAGAATACGAGGAAGAAACAAGTGTTGAAATATGTGGGACGTGTGGTTTGTACGCTGTAGTGCTATTCTGACTATTGAAGAGTAAAAATAATATTATATAATCTTTGTGAACTCTGTTTCATGTAGCAAGTTGAGGTATTGAAGAATATTCTGGTTTCTATTGTTTATGGTTTAGTTCATGATTTACATTAATGGTACGAGGTTGAGGCGTTAGAAACAACACACTATTTAGTTCTGCAAAGTGTATGTGGTTGTTAGATTTGCTGCTTAATATGCTTTGGAATTTTAGTATTATACGATAATTTGGAATTGCGATGAGATATTATATGTTAGTTTCTAAATTATAAGTTTCTTATTCTTTTTCTTTTATGAGAATGGAAATAGGTTTTTATATAGTGGTAATGCTAAGTGCATGTTATGTATAAATTATATGCCAAATACTATTTCAAATGTCAAATATTAACGTTTGTATATAATGTTGTTGTATTTTTAAGTTTACTGATTAAACATGATGAACGGAGTGAAAATGTGTTCACCATAAGTCATGTCATGTGATCTACTCATATTCAAAATTTTTATTTATTTACATATCAACATATAGATGCAACATATCATCACATATTAAATCTACATATCATCACAAATATGAGCCACATATCATCAAAAAAATCAAATCCTAAAACCTAAAATCCTAAAATAGAAAACTTAACCCTAAAATGAAAAATTAAATTCTAGATCCCGAATCTCTGTCACATACCATTGCATATACCAGCCACATATCACATATACACCAGCACACATATCATCACATATACCAGTCACATATCATCAGAAAAAATTAAATACTGAAACTAAAACCCTAAAATAGAAAACTAAACCTTAATACGGAAAACTTAACCCTAAAATGGAAAATTGAACTTTAAATCCTAAATCTCTGTTAGATATCATCACATATAATAGCCACATATCATTACATATACGAACCACATATCATCCTACACACCATCCACATATCATCACATACACCATTCACATATCATCACATATAACAACCACATATCATCACATATACTAGCCACACATAATCACATACACCATTCACATATCATCACACACCATCTACATATTTGAATCACCAGCCATTTATTTGTTAAAATAAATTCTAACAAGAATATGATAGATATCATCCTATTTAACAGATACATATCATCGTACATCAATTTTACATATCATCACATATAACTTTTTAAATACAATCAATACAACAAAACTAAACATCAACAGATTCAAAAAAATACCCGAGAGTAAGAAACGAACACTATAGTTTGTTTTCACAATAAAACAAAAACGAAGTCAAATTAACAAAAACTCACGAAAAAACGTATAACAATAAAAAAAAGGTCGGATAAAAAATACCATTCCAACAATAATAAAAAATACAACTGGACAATAAAAAATAGCCATCTCTCTATTCTGTCATATATGAAAAAAACCTAACTATCAATTGACTTTGAACTAAAAGAACTACAACTTAAAGAATGCGGTAATGGTGGAAGCTTTGAACTCGTATTTGGAATAAAACCTATGAAATTTAGACTCGAAGTTGGACCGACACCCGAATGCACAACATAACCTTCTCCGGCAAATGTAGAAATACCCCATCCTGAAAAAAATAGTACAGAATGAAAAAACAATGACATTATAGAAAGATAATATATAAATTATAGAAAAGTACCTTTAGACTTTCTACGACCTTTTTAGTTTGTGACTTGACAATTTGCGCTCGATTTCTTTTTTCTTTCACTTGGTTTCGCTTCTTCACAAGTACACTCTTCTCCCTTTTATTCCGCTTACCTTTCTCACGACAACTTTGAGAATTTTGAATAACACCACTCAACGATGGTTCAACACAGTCATCAAAATAAATGGGACTGACGTCACGTATAACACTACATTTAGCACTTTCAAAATCTTCTTAACACTTCAATCGATCTTCAATATTGTCTTTACTTGCTAAAATAAACTTCTAAAACTTTGTATTCATTTGAATCCTCCATAACGAGTCTAGCATCGATTTACTTGAAGAATCAAATACATGAACATCATCTAAAACACGATCACTAACAATATCCTTACGCCATATTTTTGTAACATATCTCTCAGGAATGGCACAAACACAATGTATATTCATTATACGCAAACAATGACAACACAAAATACCAACCTCAAAAAATAACTTGCACATGCAAGATACCGATAAATCTTCAGCATTGAAAGTCACTGCATGTTTTATAACATCCTTAACCTCAACCCATACATGATATGTCATAATAGACCCTTCTATAGAGAAAAAAGATTGATGACATGCAACCCCTTTCATAAATTGATCTTCAAATAAAGAGAAAGTTTCAATTGTATACACATCTCTAGCATGTAAAACCAACTTCACATCATTTAAGGCCATAGACGGTGTACCTAGCATGCAACGTACATCTTCTACGTTCTCTTTACTCCTCCAATCAGATACAACTCCGATGAATATGTTGTAGAAATCGCAAAGCCCATCTGTCTTACATAATTACCTTGTAAGCGCATGATTTGTGCTCTCACTTTTTTGAGAAGATAAGATGCCACCTGAAACCAATCCTTGTTGAACGCAGGACACCATTTTGCTCTTAAATCATAAATTCTTAGTAACCAAGAATTATCTTGACATCCATAATTTGTAACCAGTCTGAAAATATAGGAAATCACACTTTACTGCCACATATCATCACACACATATTACTGCTACATATCATCAGCAAAGTAAAAACCAAAAACCCTAAATATCTTTCAGTTATCATTTGACATTAATGAAACATATCATCACATATTACTACTACATATTATCTCATATTACTCCCACATAGCATCAACAAACATCAAAAATCCTGACCCTAAAAAATGAAAAACTCAACCCTAAACCCTCAATCTATGTCGGATATCATCACAGATTATCCACATATCATCACATATTATATCCACATATTATCTTATACTATAGCCAAATATCATCATATATAGATGTCAAATATAATAAATAAAAACTAAAACATAATTTAAACATATATATACTAAACATCCATATTCATTGTAAGAAAAAGAAACACAAATATTTACATACTTATCCCAGTAGAACTGGAATTCAGCTTCTGTTTCCACATACTTGAGCAAATAGTTGAAAAGGTCTATAAAACCTTTTTGATTTCTTAGCGACATGATGTTTGTCTTTGAGTTTCCCCCAATATGCCATACGCAAAGTCGATGCCGAGTAATTGGAAAATCTTGCAAAAAGCAGCAGCCAACAACAGATTGGTCGGTCATAATTGTAGTCGGATGCTTACCGCCCATAGATCTTAAAAAAGCACCAAACAACCACTCGGTTCTCTCATTCATTGAAAACCCGCACCCAAACATCACATTCTTACCATGATGGTTCATACCGACAAATGGACCACAAATCACATCATATTTGTTAGTGCGATACGTAGTAACATGCACCAACAAATCGCCGAATAACTTGTAATCCTGTCGTATACCATCGAAAAAAAATTACACAACCTAGACTCACTATCCACTTCAAAATCGAAGAAAAAGTCCTTCTCGTTAACATGCCTATTTTTAAATACTTGAATTAATGTATTGGAATCAGTACCATCAAATACGTTTGATTTACTCAATGCATTATATGCATCTCTAGTGCCAAAACTTAAAAAAGGTGAACCACAAGACTGATTTTTCAAAACTCGTACACCATCGGCCACACCAACACCACTTTTTTAAAACTCTTTAAGATAAGCAAGTTAAATCCGCCTATGAGATGGAAGAAGATGACTAGAGATAGGTGGACATAACGCATGGTTGTGCTCGTTTTTATGTGTAGTAACAACCCACAAACAACTACGATCAATATCAAACTGAATAAAAGAAGGACAGGCTGTTCTAACATCTAATTTGGTATAAGACCTACTTTTTTTTGAAATTTATTTCAGACCGGCCTTAGAATAAAGAAAAACTTTCATCGAAAGTGAGCCATCAACCCTCTTCCTATCCTTCCCCTTCCTAACACTAAACCCAACCCTATATGCATGATCATTGTACAAATTATAAGCCTCGTCAAGGGAATTTACTATAATGCCAACCAAATCATCATCCCGCATTGCTCTCTCAAGTGACTGACTATCACCAACAATAGAGTTCACTACATAAAACAAAAATAAAATAAACCAAAAATATGTGATTAATACAAATATTAATCACATATTAATCACATATTAATACCATATATCATCACATAATACTGAGACATATCATCATATATTACTTTCACATATCATCACATTTAAAAACCACATAGTATAGATTATTACTCGTATATCATCACATACATATTTCACATATCATCACATCTAACTACACATATCATCACATTCTGCTTTACATATCATCAAATATTATTGCTCGTATATCATCGCATACAGATTTCACATATCATCACATTCTACTTTCACATAACATCAAACATTGCTTCCATATACCATCACATATTATTGCTCGTATATCATCACATACAGACTCACATATCATCACATATTCCCTTTCATGAATTGTAAAAGGAGAAATCATAAACCTGTAATGGAACTATTTTCATGAATGTTCAAACTCGCACCAGAAACTGGAATATTTGCAGGAGAGACACAAATTGGAAGAGCTGCAGCAAAAAAAATAGAAATAGCGTAAACCTAATTGAATTCAAAAATAAATCAACTTCAAAAATAACTTACCCTCGAACTGATTCACGTCCATTAGAACCTCTAACCGTTTCATGTCCATTGGAATTGAAAGGATTTGTTTGTTAGCGGTAGAGCAGCAATTGTTTCGGTGGTAATTTAAAGTTAATTCAATGAAAATCGAAGAAAAAATCACAATTATTTGCTGTTAAAATCGATGGGGATCGCCGGTGCTATTAAAATCGATGAGGATCGTCGTTGCTATTAAGTTTGATGGGGATCGCCGGTGATGCATTTTTATTTAGACGAAATCGATGGAGGTTTTGGCGATGGATCTTTATGTGAAGCACGCGTGGTGAAATAGGATTTCAGAAAACAAACTGAAAAAAGCACGTGGGGTTCTGGAGTTTTATTTTTTATGTGAGAATAGGTGCACCTTGCAAGGTGCACCTGGGTTCATCTAATAATTTGCCGTCGTAGCTGACTCCCCCTTTTGATTGAAACAAAAAGAAAAGGCAGCCGTCTTTGTTTATGACATGAGAAAAAAACAAAAACAAAAAAAAGGGACCGTCGTTTTGGGAAAGAAAAAAGGGAGGAAACAAGAGTTTTTGAAACTTTTGAAAACAAAAGGCAGCAAGCCTCGATAACAGAGAAATAAAAATTAAAACTCATATTTTATTTTAGTCTTCAATTTTAAATTTATAATTTGTAGATGATAATTAATTGATATTTTTTGCATTTAAAATAATTAATCTTCAATTAATTGTTGATTGTTGGGTTAATTATTATTCCTTCAATTAATTTGAAAAACGGAACAATTCTACCAGCGAAGAATTTTTCTGGTGTCGCAACTAAAAGGTGGACTCGATTAGAGGGGATACATTTTGATCTCTACGGCGAGGAGTTTTGGTGTTAGCCACATAACCGGGAATTGATTCCCTCTCAATCGTCGCTTGAAAAAATTGATTACGAGGTATTAAGTTATTTTCTTGAAAATCAAAGTTTTGTATTCGATACATAATAATGAAAAATGACGATCGTTAAAATCGCTAACAAAATCAATGGGGTTAATATATATATTTGATATATGCTTGTGTTATATATTTAAAAATTTAAATTCCACTGCGTAGACCCCGTGTGGTTATAGCAAACCCAACAATGATATCAGAGCCACGATTTGCATTTTAGTTATTGGATTTCAATTCAATTTATGTTTATGTGATAAACATATTTTAATTGTTAAATCAATTATTTTGTGTGTGATAAAATATGTTTTATATGATTTTATGTTTGGTATAAATTCCTTTTAATAATAAGAGAAATCTACAGATTTTGAATCTGTATGATAATTAAATTGTAAGAAACCAAAAGTTTGATTTGTTTTTGTTGATATGTTCGGTTGGTTTGTAATGATTGCAGTTAAATGGTGGGAAATGCATCTATTTGTTTTCCTCTTTCAATTGACGTAATAATTGAAATTTGCAATCTAAATTAAAGAGCCTACTAATAGAATATGTGGAAGACCACCCATCTTGTCAGGTTATTTAATAATAAAAACTTTTATTTTTATTAATATTTTTCAGAATTAAAGGCTAATTTTGAAACTTATTATTTATTTATATATATATATATATATATATATATATATATATATATATATATATATATATATATATATATATATATATATATATATATATATATATATGGTATGACCTAATTGTAACTGACCCAAGGAGATTACTAGCCGTAAAGTAGCTCGGGTAGAGCAGGTTGGGATGAGCTGAACTTTTTTCACCTGAAGAGAGAAGACAGACAGAGAGGAACTTACAGCCCGACAGGGACTAACCTGACCCGATCTCAAAACCCAAAGATAGGTTTTACCATTATTAGGTCATGAATGTGAGAAAGATGATGACTGAGCTTAAGCTCTGGTCGTCCAAAGGAGGATAGCCTGATCAGGTCGTCCGAAATAATGGCCTAAGATTCGTGGGTTTAATTCTATTTCCGGGATCTCGGAAAGGCCCCCATCTAGCCAAAATTATAAATATCCTAGCCTAGAAAATGGGAAAGGTATGACATTCTGAGTATTCATTCATAATTCTCCTACTAACTGACTTAAGCATCGGAGAGGATTCCACCGCAACTCCCCCGGTGGTCCTTTCTAATGTGGTTTTGTAAAGTAGGTCGTGTCAATTTCAAGGAAGGAGGCAAGTGGTGTTTGGTTTCATATTTTATGGGCCAAACAATTGGCGCCGTCTGTTGGAATAGTGGGATCAAGTTAAGACGTGAGGCAAAGATCATGGATGGACTCAGGCAAAATCTCGTGGTGGAGCAGGGTGGCACACCAAGTTCTGCCACAGCGATAGGGTTCCAGAGGTGACAGGGCCATCAGCAACATCTAGGAGAAGCACACCACAACCCCCTCAAGGAGCAACAACACATGCTGACGGCGGACCGGTGAATGATGATTTTATGTGATAAATATCTGAGCTTATCGGCAGGGCGGTGGTTTAGCCAGCTCAGCTTCTCCTAGCGGTGGTTTAACCAAACCATCTCAGCTTTGGTTTAGCCAGCTGCACCCCCCCACCCCCCCAATCCATAAGCAACTTTGACAAATTTTTCTCTGCATTTCTGCACCAATTCACCAGTTGCAGGAAGTACCAGAAAATATCGTTGGAGCTGTTTAGTTTGAAGCAAAAGGAAGGAGTAGGCCTGCGTGGATATATAAAGTGTTTCACGAATGCCAAGCTGGAGGCACCATCATCATCCGAAGAACTCCTGATTAATGCTCTGGCGTAGGGGCTCAAGAAGGGGGAATTCTTCCAGTCGCTAGTAGTCAAACCAGCACAGACATTTGGAGAGCTCCTAGAAAGAGCAGAAAAGTATATTCATTTGGAGGAAGCTCTGAAATTCAAAGATGATGGAGATAGGAAGAGAGAATGAGTCGACAGAGAAGAAAAGACTCAGGCCAAGAAGCCCAGGACCGATCTGGGGGGAGGAAGCGCTAGATTTGACTGGTACACACCCTTAGCCTCACCACAGGGCAAAATCCTACAAGCTATTGAGCGGCGTCCCGACCTCAAGTGGCACAGAACATACACCCAGAAGCCACAAAAGGAAAAGTCTGACCGGTTCTGTCAATACCATAACAAGTATGGTCATGACACAGACCAGTGCACACATCTGAGAGACGAGATAGGGCGGATGATACAAGCGGGACATCTTAAAGAATTTGTGGGCGAAAAACGGGGAGGATCCAGATCTGATCATTATAAAAAAGATCAATATCAGACGACCAGACGTGAACGAGACAATCAAGATGGAAAAAGGGAGAACAGGTCCCAGGAGATACGAGGAGACATCTTAATGATAACAGGGAGAGAATGGATGAGCAGTCACGACGCACTCAGAACAATTATGTAAAGGCTGCAAAAGAACTTGTGAGGAAAACACGTGAGATAGAGTAGCCAGTGCCAACTCAAAACATCTGCTTTGGGTCCGAGGATGAGAATGGCATGTTAGAACCTCATGTAGATGCTCTGGTAATATCTGCTACCATTGCTAATTACAATGTACGGAGAATCTTTGTCAATACATGTAGTTTGGTGGATATTCTATTTTACAATTTTTTTAAAAAGTTGAATTTGGATATAGAGTTGGAGGAGGTCACGACCTCATTGGTACGTTTTATCGGGGGAGCCCTGCGGTCGTTGGGTGTGGTAAATCTCTTAGTGTTGCTTGGGGAGGACCCGTTTTGAAAAACCAAGTCAGTGCGTTTCTTGGTGGTGGATGCACCATCTTCGTACAACGCTATGCTCATGCGGCCGTCCTTAAGCCAATTCCAAGCAGTGATCTCTGTTTATCACATGAAGCTGAAATTCCCTGCTAGAGATGGAGTTGGAGAAGTCCGAGGTGACCAATACGCATCGCGGCGATTGTATGTGGAGAGCATTAGGTGAGGTGAAGAAGAGAGAAGACCCAAAAGAACCAGAACGGAGATAGCAGTGCCAGAGCTAGCTAGGCAAGAGGAAACCCTAATGGTAGTAGAGGTGATCCCAGGGGATGATAGCCGAGTCTTACGGGTGGGAACAACCCTGAGCTCGGAAGTTTTGGTAGAACTGGTAATGTTCTTGAGAAATAATGCAGACGTCTTCGCCTGGTCTCCCTAGGACTTGGTAGTCATTGACCCAGCAATAGCTGAGCATCACCTCAACATCAGCACCACAGCAACACCGGTGAAACAAAGGAAACGAAACTTTGGTCCTGAGAAAGAAGCCATTATCGAGGAAGGGGTAGAAAAGCTATTATGAGGTAGCACATCCAGGAGATACAGTTTCCAGAATGGCTTTATATTGTAGTGCTAGTACCAAAAATAGAAGAGGATTAGCAGGTGTGTATAGACTTCAGGGACCTTAACCGTGCCTACCCTAAAGATCATTATCCATTGTCGAGGATAAATCATCTTGTGGATTCTACCTCAGGATGTGAACTGCTCAGCATGATAGATGCTTCTCACGGGTACCATCAGATCAGGTTGGTTGAGGAGGACTGTAAGCGGGTTAGTTTTATAACCCCAAAAGGAACATATTATTACATAGTCATGCCCTTTAAACTTAAGAACGTGGGAGATACATACAAACGATTGGTTCACAAGATGTTTAGAGCTCAGCTCGGGAGAAACATGGAGGTATGTGTGGATGACATGCTAATCAAAAGCGCTAAAGCAACCTCACATGTAGATGACCTGAGAGAGACTTTTAATACATTGAGAAGATACAGAATGAAGCTCAACCCTAAGAAATGTGCGTTTGGGGTACGAGTTGTAAAATTTATAGGGTACATGGTCACAGAAAAGGGAATAGAAGCTAACCCTGAAAATATCAAAGCCATTATGCATATGCAACCTCCACGGAATGTCAAAGAAATGCAGTGCCTGACAGGTCAGATAGCAGCCTTGAGCAGGTTTATCTCTTGCTCGGCAAAAAAGAGCCTGCCATATTTCCGAGCCTTACGAAAGAAGGCCCGATTTCAATGGGATGAGGAATGCCAAGTAGCATTCCAGAAGTTGAAAGAACATTTGGTTAGTATGTCGCAGCTCACTAAGCCAGTTGTGGATGAGCCCTTGATCTTATACATGTCTGTAGGTAAATAAGCGGTGAGCACGGTTTTGCTTAGAGAGGAGGACAGAATACAGAAGTAGGTGTATTATTGGAGTATGGTGTTGCATGATGCCGAGCTCCGATATGGGAAGGTAGAGTGGGCCATGCTAGCTCTGGTCGGGATAGCTCGCAAGCTCCGACCCTATTTTCTTTCACACAAAATAATAGTTAGAACTAATTTGCCATTGAAGACAATAATGAGCAAACCAGAGGTCTCAGAACGTTTGGTAAAGTGGATTGATTTGCACTTTTTTGTACGTATTTTTGTTAACTTTTTGTGTCATGTTTGCATGTGTTTTTCTTGCATTTATGGATACTAGGAGTCAATTAGGCCTATTTTTTTATTTTAGGTTTTCATAGTGTTTGCGCAGTTTTTATTATATTTTCATAGTTTTTCACTTATTTTTGTCTTTTTGGTCGTAGAATGACCAAGCGGCACCCGCGCATGCTTAGGGCATTCCATTCGACTCTCTATGGAACGGACAAGTGAAGACAAGCAAGGGAACATAGCGCGAACAAGGAACAACAACCGGTGGACGTCTAGAGCAGAAAATGAGAAAACCGAGCCGCAAGCAGCCATGCCAGTCGATCGACTGGCCCAGCCCAAATCGAATGCTCGACAGAAGCTGGGCCATTTGAGGATGAAGCAGTCGATTGACTGCGACGCAGGGAATTTTGTAATTTTTAACATGTTTTGACGATTTTGTCCCTGCGTCTTTATATATATATCCTAACCTCTCCCCCAACAACCTTATCTCTTCCTTGGTGGATTTTGGACTTATTTCATCTCCTCCAATCTCCTCTACCATTCCTTCACCTTTTACACCTTAGTTAATAAGTTTTATAGTAGTTTTAGTTTGGTTAGTTTTAGTTAGTTGTTCTTAGCAAGTGTTGGATAGGGTGACACCTCCTTCATTTGTGGTTCTTGTTGTGTTGGAGTTGATTTCTATCTTTTAAATATTGTAGCAAACCTTGGAGCTTCATTTGGAATGCAAAATAGGTAATAATGTTTCTCTCTTCTATTGTATGTTTTTCTTGATTGATTGTTATTGTTTAAGTAGTGGTTGTTAGGGTTTAATTTGTGTTGTTGTTCATTTCAAAACCTCATTTTCATTTCCTAACTTGTTATTCTCCTTTTGGCTAAGACTCCATTGAAGCATTTTCATTTGAAGCTTTTTACCCCTATTTTTCTAAACAACCTTTGGCTCTTGAAAGACAAATGGGACTTACCTTTTTAAACAATTTGACTTCTTCACATTTAATGCTCTTTGACTCATTTAAGTTTCATGATTTGACTTTCCCTCCATTTCATCTTTCAAAATTTCCAAGCTTTCCTTAGTTTAATAGTTTTTAATTTATTTAAGGTTACTAATTAGGTTTAATTAATTTTATTAAAATTTAGCCACTTTCAAGCAAACTTCAGTATTCATTAGCCTTTGCTTTAATTAGTGTTTTCACGATTTCACTTCAAGTCAAGCTTTAGTATTGAAAATTCAAACCAAAACCAAATGATTATTGCTTTCTTAGAGTAGATTAGTTTAATCAAGATTAACAAGAGATTAAGTAAAAACACCGATTGCTGATAATATCTATCCTCGAGAGACACGACTCGGAAATAACTCACTGCTCTACAATTGACTCTATACTATTGCGGAGACAATTTCTTAAATTAGAGTGCTAAGAAATTTCCGATCATGGATTATTGAGCTCAGCGAGTTCGGCATACATTTTGAGGGGTGAGCAGCGATCAAGGCCCAGGCATTGGTATAATTCATGCAAGAAATGACCAGCTCTCCCGAGGAAAAGAAGGAATGGACGATATATACGAATGGCTCAGTGGGAAACCTGGGTTACGGTGCAGGAATAATATTAATAGACCCAGAAGGCGTGACTACATAGTATGCAGTACGAATGAATTATTGCTTGTCCAACAACGGGGCGGAGTATGAAGCCCTATTAAGAGGAATACAGATGGCAAAGGAGCTAGCTAGGCACAGAGCGAATATGTGCACGGGTGGATTCTCAGTTGGTGTACAAACAAGTAAGAGGTGAATTTGACACGAGAGCATATGCAAAAATACCTAGCTCAATTCCATGACTTATCCAAGACTATGGACGCTTTAAATGTGCTCCAAATCCTCAAGGAAGAAATTAGCCGAGTTGACTACTTGGCTAAGGTGGCTAGCTTGTCAACGAATTATCAGGAAAGAGTGATCACCCTGTTAATGGCACATTGGGGATTTGGTGAAAAGGAAGTAAATGCCTTGGAGGAGGAAGGAGAGGTTTGGCGTTCTCCCCTCAAGACATACTTGGACAGAGGAGAGCTACCTGATGACAAGAGAGAGGTAGCGAAGATACGAGTCAGGTCGTCTAGATTCTGTTTAATTAAGGGAGAGCTGTTCAGGAGGGGTTTTGGACAACTCCTCCTACGATGCGTGAGTCTAGAGGAAGGTGCCCATGTTCTCAAGGAAATCCACGAGGGATGTTGTGGTAATCACATGGGTGCTAGGGCTTTATCAAAAAAGATAATGAGAGCGGGTTACTTTTGGCCACAGCTAAGCCAAGACGCAAAAAACTTTGTGAAGACATGTGATAGATGCCAAAAACTCTCTCCCCTCATACATCGACCTGCTCAGGAGCTCATGACAATGAGTTCCCCATGCCCCTTTGAAAAGTGGGGGATAGATCTAGTGGGGCCCTTTCCTACAGCTCCAGGCCAAAAGAAATTCTTAATAGTGGTCATAGACTATTTTAATAAATGGGTAGAGGCCGAAGCCATATCAAAAATCATAGAGGAAGTAGTAATGCATTTTTTTGTGGAAAAATGCATTGTGTCAATTTGGTATCCTAAGGATACTGGTGTCAAATAATGGCACGCAGTTTATGGGAGCTCGAATTTAGGCCTGGTGTACAAAGATGAAGATAGAGTAGCATTTCACATTTGTATATCACCCCCAGGCGAATGGCCAGGTCGAGGTGACTAATCGCATCTTAGTACAGGGGATTAAAGCGTGCCTAGAGAGGTCAGGAGGCAAATGGGTAGAAGAGCTCAGTTCGACCCTATGGGCATATCGAACTAATCCCAAACAAAGCACGGGGGAAATGCTGTTTAGCTTGGTATACGGAATGGACGCCTTGATCCCTACAGAATCAGGTGTGGAAACCCATAAAATACAGAGCTTCGATGAAGGGCAGAATGAGCTGTTGGTACAAGATGCATTGGACTTAATAGAGGAGAAGAGAGAACGAGATGCCATAAAAATGGAGCACGTGAGGGGGCGAATTAGAGCAACTTATAATAAATCAGTGATCAAGAGGCAATTCCAAATAGGAAACCTGGTTCTCCGCATGATTGATTTGGGCAAGGCTAGGGGAAAGTTGGATGCTAAGTGGAAGGGACCGTATAAGGTCGCTAGGGTTCTCGCCAGAGGAGCTTATGAACTTGAACAAATGGATGGAGTTCGACTACCCCGAGCATGGAATATAACGAATTTATGAAAATACTATGTGTGAAGTTAATGTACCTGATTATTTATAAAAAAAATGGTGGTTTGAATTTATTTGTGTTCCAAAATTCCTGGCCTGGTTGTCAGTTAAGTGCACGAGCCCCAAAAATTGGCCCGATTAGCCAAGGGATGGATATCCCAAATATTTGACCTTATTGTTAATTAAGGGCATGAGCCCCAAAAATTTGCCCGATTTGCCAAGGGATGGATATCCCAATTACCTGACCTGATTGTCAGTTAAGGGCACGAGCCCCATAAATTGGCCCCATTGGCCAAGGGATGGATGTCCCAAATACTTCACCTGATTGTCAATTTCAGCTAAGGGCACGAGCACTAGTACAAAAACAAGATTCAAGACAGGGATTTAAGAACGCCTCAGGAGGCGGCGTTCTTAAATGTCAGGCGGTGGCATTTTTGTAATAAAAGTGTCACATACGAGAATGTCTTTTTCAAAGATGTTCTGATATACTGGATATCCAGAACGTCGTTAAAAAGACGTTCTCGTATGTTAGATATCCAGAACGTCGTTAAAAACGACGTTCTCGTATGTTAAATATCGAAAATGTCTTTAAAAATGACGTTCTTGAAAGTATTATTCAGAACGTCTTTAAAAAGGCGTTCTCGTATGTTATATTATTTCTGGATTAAAATATACCCATAAAATCAATTTTTTTGATTAAAAAATAAAAAAAACCTTTATCCTACTTTTGCCCTAGCCCTTCCTCTCTGCCGATC
>BMAC01000133.1:284330-297053 GCA_014905375.1 Phtheirospermum japonicum
CTTAGTATTTTCTTCACAGTTGTAATCGAGTGTTTGGATTCGAAGTGTAGGAGGGACCATTTATGTCGTTTAAAGTGGTTTGCAATTAGACTTTTTTTTTTTCAAATAAGATAGAAGTAATTGATAGGTACTTGTTGATGACTTCTCCAATATTTGTTCCAATATATTTTTATAGAAATAAGAGACTATCAGATAAGTTACTAGTCGATTAAAATTACCTTTTCCGATCATGGCTCTTGACAAGACCAAATAATTTGACTGAGCTAGCTAGGGTCCCAGTGTCATAGCTCATTGACAAGACCAAACAATGTTCCATTTTAATAATTTGATTGAGCTAGTTAGGGTCCCAAAGTCATAGCTCATTGACAAGACCAAACAATATTGCATTTTAATAGTTTGACTGAGCTTGCTAGGGTTCAAGAGTCATAGCTTCATTGACAAGGCCAAATAATCTTGCATTTTAATAATTTTATTGAGCTTGCTAGGTTCCCAGGGTCATAGCTCATTGACAAGACCAAACAATGTTCCATTTTGATAATTTGACTGAGTTTTCTAGGGTCCCAGGGTCATAGCTCATTGACAAGACCAAACAATGTTCCATTTTAGTAATTTTACTGAGCTTGCTAGGGTCCAAGGGTCATAGCTTATTGTTCTATTTTAATAATTTTCCCATATTTGTAATCTTTCTTCTGTAATTTAATGATATTGTTTGTTTGTATTGTCCAATTGCTGGGTATGGTCCATCAGCCATGTGAAATCTACCACAAAACTTACATCATATAATATATTTCCTACAAAAGTGTTTCATGTTAAAAGCAGTGTTTGGGAATATACTCCTTCTTACAATTAGAAGACACCAAAAAAAGAATATATTCTATGTACATTGATTGCTCTATTCAATCTTAGGTTCATTTCCATGCAAAACTAAACTCTGTAACTATAAACCCACAATATAATCCATTAAAAAAAACTGAAAATGGCATCAGGTGTAACCTCCCAAAATTCCTAAACCTCAGTCTCATTACTTATACGCAAAGACTTGGACCAAGAAAGTGGCCAAAGAATTTATTCAGGAGATCGTGGAAGAGTGTGATGGGGAATTCCCATTATGCGAAGCGTAACACAGCTGCAATATACACGTATATGACCAATGTCAATATAATTTTTAATAAAACGTTTGATCTATTATATTTCGTAACACGAGCAAATTACCTTCATATATGTTACCGAGTCTTTCGTTGGCTACTCATTCAAAGTGGTGTATCTTATGATCGAACTAATAATCAGGTTCATCCAAGAGATGAAGCTATGCGGATTCAAGTACTCGGGTTAGTTCATTTAGAACAAGAAGTCTGCAAATTTTTATTTTAAATTTTAAATTGTTCATATATGTTTTAGCTAATATGGTGTTTTGTTGTATGCACCATGAGAAGTTTGCACTTGCATATAAGTTTGAAGGTGAGGCGGATTATAATGCATTTTCTATACTTTTTCACGAGACAGGAGAATATTGTGTTGCGTTCTTTTTAAATAATGAGCAACTTTATTGTATCATGTTGGAATTCAACAGCTCATTTAATAAATTTGTGACCTTAATGGTGTATTTGCATTTTTTTCATTACATACAATATTAAACGTTTATAATATATGTTGATTAAATCGGTTCCCATTTTATCCGTCACATGAAATAAATTGATAATTTAACACGAAATTGATATTACATTACAATCGAAACTCAATAAAGTGGGGATATTTCAGTGGGTAAAAGTAAATTCAAGTAGGTCAAAGTAAATTTAAATAGACTTAAGTGATAAATTTACTCTTACACATGTGATAACTACCGGTGATATGACAACACACTTGCACACTCATTGCTACTATTCTAATAATTTACAAACAATCAAAATCAAGTAAAGAGGATAAAGAAAACAAGGTCAAGCTAGCATGTGAGAATGGGGTCAGACTAAACTGACTCTTACGCATGTGAAATCTTACAACGACATAACAACACAGTGTTATATCTGCAACATTGATGTTCATTACATTTTTATTGTCATAGTGCTTGACAAGACCGAACAATGCATGTAATTTGTTTAACTTTAGATGGAAATAAACTGAATAGATTTTGGGTAATTCAAATTTTCCCAATCAATGTTCCTGTTCTCCTAGCTTTTTTCCGTTTATCGTTACTCAGTTACACCAAACATTGATTTATATAATATGACAACATTTAAAGCTATTTCTCAGTGAATCATTTAAAAATTTCAGTGTATAGTGTTTAAACAGTCGAAGTTACTATTCAAAATTGCTTTTCAAATGTCCAATATGGTTACATATATGCACTCTTTTTTTTTTTACTTCGTATTTACTTCACATATATTTTCGAAAATTATTATAAACCTATAAAAGGGAATGTCGGAATCTATTTTCCAAACCACATCTCACTTGCACAGAGTTTTTCAATCACCCTAGTCTAAACCAAAAGTTAAAGAAAAGTGAGTTCCCATCAGCCTAACAATGTACCAAGTTTTGATTTTGAAGAAAATTTCTTTTTTTATTTTTTACAATAAAAATTTAAATAAGTGGAGCATCCATATGGATATTGTGCTTGTTGACTCTAGAAACCAAGAAGAGGATTACGTAATATTATCGCGTGGATTTTGTTGGACAAAATCAATGTCAAGTTCAGGAAAGATTTCACCATTGATAACATAACCGCTCGAGTTGAGTTTCTTGAAAAACGATACAAATATTTTCATATGATGTTGGACAACAAACACGCTAATTGGGATCACGAAACCAACAAAGTGCAAGCAGCATAATGGTTTGTACATTTTTGGAACGTGAGTTTACTTCTGCATATCTAAAAAATGGAGAACCTTTATTCGATTTGATGGATTAGGTATTCAATAAAAAAAAATTGAGTTGCATTTGTCGGTACTACAAATTATTGTAATTGTTATTTAAATCTTATTGTATTTGAATTTAGATATAATTTTTTTTTCTAATTTTAAGAAATTATCGTGATATACAGTTATATTAAAAATATGTTTATTTATTTTCCTATTGCAACATAAGAGATATTTAAAATTTTAAATATTCATGATTTTTTAAATAAAAAATAACAAATTGTAAAAAGAAAAAAAATCTTTTTCTTTCGAATGTTTCTTGCATACAAATTTTGTTTTTACAAAAATACCCGGGACGCTGGTGGCAACAGCGTCTAGCCACCAATTTTTTTTTTTTTTAACAAATTGACCCAGAACGTTGCCACCAACGTTCCAGAATGGATTATTTTTATTTATTTTTTACAAATTGACCCCTGGACGCTAGTTGCAATAGCGTCCCGACCCCCCAATAATTTATTTTCAATTTGGCCACAAAATTTACAAAATCGACTGATTGCCAAACGCATCCCACTTTGAAATTTTGTTTTTTCTTTATTTTTATTAGCGGGACAATGTTATGAAAGTTATTCCAATCTATTTTTTTAAAACTTTTGTTACACTTGTATCAATTTGTCGATTTCTAAATATATTTGTATTATTTATTCAGTTTTACATGCCGGTGAAGTATCCAAATTAAGATAAACTTCCCAAACCCACTTTCATAGCAAATTTCATTTTATTGAGGGCATGTTTGACCTAGCATTTGAAATACATGATTCGGTATTCTGAATACCGAATACTCATTTGTTCCAAAATTCAAAAATCAAATACCCTATTAACAATTTTTAAAACTATTTAATCAAATAATACTAAATACAATATTTATAATATAATATCATTCACTTTTATACATGATTTGACATCAAATACAATATAATAATATATGTTCATCCACTTTTCGACATGATTTTGACATATTTACAGTAAAAATTAAAGAATTTTGTATCCTATAACAAACCAGAATTCTTACTATTTACAAAATTCTAAATACTTATGATTCAGAATACAAGGATTTACAATCCCAACAAATGCTAGTCCAAACAGGCTTTTAGAGATTTCTCAACAAATACTAGTACAAACAGGCCTTTAGAGATTTGGTCCAAATTGGAGAAAATCTCAAAATAAAAATATAAGCAATCGAGGCAACGCGAATTTGAAATGAAATAGAATTTCTGAATACGGGAGGAGACCACATGTGAGGGATTAGTTACCATTCTTTCTTGCTATTTTGAGGGTGAGCCAAAAATTCTACCCACCCAAGAATTATTTGTATTTCCCCTTTTGTATCCGTATATTATTTATGTTAAAGTCTTATTGACTCAACTGTAAATGCTACCGATACCAGAGCTCCACTTATGGATTTGGGGCACTTCATTCGAGCTAATCAATCTGGCACTTTAGGGTGGTGAGGAATAAGTAGCTTGCTTTGATTTTGCTGCATTTCCTGTAACAGGCTTGTACGATCCTGACCTGTAAATCCATCGTGGGGCGAGGAAGGCTCCCTTAATGTTGTTTACGAAATCTAGTTTCTCAGACCAAGAAAGTGGAACTGCCTGGCGTTGCATATTAGAACTCATTAAAGCCCTATTCACATCATTATGTTTACTAAAAGGAATTTGGGGAGGTTCCAATATAGTAATATTGGAAGGGAAAAATACTTCGAAGATGAACACCCCTTACTAGTAATAGAAAGGGAAAAATTAATTGATGTATTTATTGGATCCATCAGGACTGGTGGGGCTCAGACCAACGGAGAGTCAAAGTACGACGACTATTATCGATTATAGTCAACAATCGTCAGGAAATCCGGGTTCTTCTCACAGTATTTATGAGGATCACCGAGGCCTTAACGCGAGTAGTGAAAGTGTAGTGGAATTAGAAGCAGAGATCGGCACGAAATTATTGGAAGCAATTAAAAGCACTGGGGATGAAAAGCTTTTTTCGTAGCCTTCATATTAAACCGTATTGTAGAATCAATCGGGATGCATGAGAGGGGTTTACCCTGCCGTGAATGTCAGCAATTCGAGTCCTCATGCTCCTTGAGAGGTATAAATGACTACTTGGATCAAGGTTTTGAGCATAGAAATATTAAGAGCTAATTAAATCAGATGATTCTATTTGTCAATCTTTCTGACTTGCTCCTACGACCTAAGGAATACGGTGGGTCCAATGACATGCTTGGTTTATGCATTTGCAAGATGATTGTTCCCCAATATCAATAACACAAGTAAATCCAGTCAAGAAGAAAAGAGAAACGAAAAGATCCCAGAAACAAAGTAGAAACCAAGACAAGTTTAAGAAAAATGTTGAAACCCAGAGAAAAAAATTAAAAAAAAAACAAAAAAAACTTGAGCCGAGGACTCTAATACTTTTCCCCGAGTGTTTTCATACTGGGCCCAACTTCTCTTTGAAGAAACATCATCGAGTAGATTCCCAAGTAATCTGCAGTCATATGTTAATGGCAGGTTGGTGGCTTAAGTATATACAAACTATCATCATAGTCTTCAATATGTTCATCAGAAAGGAGTTGTAATATGGCTGTTTTGGTTGAAGGAGTTATAACAAAGAGAGCGAGAATGCATTTATTCTTTTTATTCATAGAATACATATTCAATTGATTAAAAGAATAAATACGCACCTACATACCTCTTTTAATGGATGGGCCCAACTTAGTGTTTAAGTAGGTAATCAAGTTAAATTTCCCAAACCCACCTTTCATAGGATGAGCCCAACTTATAATGTTTTAGCTGGAGAAGTACCCCAAATCGAGATAACTTACCCAAACTCAATTTCATAGTCCACTTTCTGGATATTTGGTTCAAATTAAAGAAAAGCTCAAAATAAAGGGGCGTCTTGAAAGCTATAAATATTTTTAGACCACCTCGTAAACTTTACTATTAAATCCACACCCAACCCACGATCGCTTTATGATTCTTTGTATATTATGTAGCTCAATTGGCCGGTGAAAACTAGTCTTGATGGCAGTATACATATCAACCAATCCGTTCAACTGCAGTGCAACTGATCTCATAAAAACTAAACAATATTTTTTTTATACTCCACATGTTTCACAAAGATGGACCACATTATTACTCTGTGCATTCCACAAACATTGCTTGTTACTACATGTAGTATACAACAATACAATAACAAATCAAAATCTGTAAAAAGAAAAAATAATAATAATTCTATTACAAGAAAGGGTAAATTTTATGGGTCACTGATGTCGAACCAGCAGATCCTATTTTGAAAACATGCATCACAGTAACAGTTTAGCTAATTATCCATGATTGTTAATTACTCTTCAAGTAGGGCTTTAACAAGTTGATGCAATAAACCACATACTAAGAACATTAAATAGACGGATCTAGAGAACGTGGTTAAATAGACAAAGAAGACTAAAATTTAATTGTCCTTCCAACAGGTTTAGGGTTATAATAGTTATGAACCAAGGCCAGAAAATTGTCCTTTAAGGGCACACTCATGCCCACCAACAATGGTTAATCCTTCTTCCTTCATATGAAGGCAATTTGAAATAGTATAACACAATAGCAATCAAATTATCAAATTGTGCAATAATTTAACACCCTCACAATATGAGACCAGAGTGAAATCTCTTCTCGATTATACTCAATACAGAGCAGTAAATATATTCTCAACAATCAAAATCTGAAAACATAGATTAATCCCTTACCTAGCAAATGATTAAAAAAAACTTAATGTTGCTTCACTTTACTTCTCAGATGAGTTTGGTCCCCTCTTCTTCCCAAAGCCAACAACTGCACAAAATTCAAAAATGCAAAATCGAAGAATTATGCTTCATAAACAATTAAAAATTGTCATTTTAAATATCGTATAACCAACATCAAGGACTAAATATAGTATCCTCTGATCAGGTTCACAAAATAATATGTTTAACACATTAAAAACAAAATCTTCATTTATGATTCTGAATCCCTAAGGGCGACTAGCATCCATTGGGATTCTGAATCCTGATGTCAAAACATGTAAAAAAGTGAACTATGTTCTATTATAATATTGTATTGATTAAGTATTTGATCTTTAAGTATAAAAACAAACGAGTATGTTCCCAACCCTAAGAAAGGCAAAACATGCCCAAATATCCATGGAGATATGAAACCCAATTCCTTCCATAGTACCTAGATCCAATTGAGTAGTGGGGTGAAGTTTAGAGTACCTGCGGTGACAAAACGGCGATTGTACTGCATGCGCTTGTGAGCGCGGCCGCGGGGCTTTTTTTTCTTGTCCTGCTTCGCCACCTTGGGTGTCTGTCCTCTCACCTTACCAGCACGAGCTAATGATCCGTGTACCTTACCTGCAAATTTTATTCCAATTAAAACTAATATCCCAACGGTTATTTCAATGATTAATAGCAATTAGAGACAACAAAATTACCCATTGATTTCTCTCAGAGCTTTCTTTTTCTCTTGAGGTTGTTCTTCGGCCGCCAATAACAGAAATGGTTCAGATGTAAAAGAGCCCAAGCTAGGGTTAGTGCTGTTCTCATTTAAATGGCCTGGACATCTGCGTTGGTAATTATTTACTTTTCGGGGCTTCGGCCCAATCTCGGACTATCATTTATTTATTTAAAATTGAATTTTCATTTTCTTCATGTGTTTTAAATATAGACACATAAGTAAATTTATAAACAAGTATGGAAAAGTGTGATATTATTTGAGAAAAAAAAAAGTGTGTTATATTTTTAAGGATAAATGGAGTGTGTTTTTTTTCATAATTTTTATATATTAAGAAATTAACATATTGTAAAAATACTAAATGTAATAAATATATATAATTTTGATATAACAAATTGATGGAATGTATGATTGGTAATGTGATCGTAGGTATCTAAGACTTATACTCGTTTCATCCGTCAGGCTAAAATTTCATATAGTATAAAAATTAATATATTATAATAAAAATTAATATATCATAGTACAAAAATCAATACATCATAACACAGGTATAGATTTACAAAAAATCATATATTAGACTACAAAAACTAATATATCACAATACAAAAATCAATATATCATAATAGCGGTCATATAGCCTGATGGTTCATGACCCATCAATTTGGTTTAACACAAATCTTTGCCATGAAAAATATGTATATCCAAAAATAAAAATTATGCAATAATATAATTAAGAAAGACAAAAATTCGTGTTATACCTGACTGATGGGTCCTGACCTGTCAGGCCAACCCATGACCCAGATCATACCCTACTCGATGTCACAATTATAATTTTCCTAATAGTTTATAGTATGCGAGTTCTTTTCTGTGTTTCCCCTCACTTTTGTCATCCCAACTGTCTCTCTCTTAAAATCGTCCCTTTCATGTCCACATACCAGAAAACTGAAAATCTTCAACATTGCCCCATTGATTCTAGCCACACCTATTTTGCCGATCATCGGCGATCCTCTTCTTCTTTTGCTGATTCTCTCAAAGGTAATTTGTTGTATTCTGATTTTAGGGTTTTAGTTTTACAATGAAGAGGAAAAACAAGTTTATTGTAATTATATTTGATCGAGATTAGAAGTAGTGGTTAATATATTGAAATAAAATAGCTTGGGTTCAGAACAATAATTGGTTTGGTTTAATGTTTTTTCTTTTTATGGGTTTTGACTTGTGAATATGAAGTGTTGATAAAATGTCTTAATGGAAATTATTTAACTTGGCTTGTACTATTTTTTCTAAGGTATGAGTATTACATAAGAAATGTTTGATAAAATGTCTCAACAAAATTACTGATGTCCAACAAATATTGTGATTAGATATTTATAAGAGGTATCATTACTTGTTACTTTAATACGACATGTTCGAGGAGTTTTTGGATGCTCGTGGGGAGAAGGTGAATAAGGGACCAGCTGATGCTTTGAATCTCACGCTTGAGGATCTTGATGGTAAGAAAGATATTTAAATTCGTGTTCAAGAAAACGTAAAATAGCCTTTTGGTGAATAATGTTTAAGAACGTTAGTATTGAAATGTATATGGTTTTTAAGTTTCAGCTTTGTGCTCTTTTTTCTTTTTTCTTTTGTTATTTTTAGTCTTTTTTTGTATGAAATGGCTTCATTTTGCTATGTGATTATATATATATATATATATATATATATATATATATATATATATATATATATATATATATATATATATATATATATATATATATATATATATATATATATATATATATCACCCTTATATATTAATGCAATATCCTCCTAACCTATGTGTCTGCTTCGTATGCTTCGTTTGACAAATAAAAAATTCTGGTGCTTCGTTTGCTTATGTGTCATCCGAGCCTAATATTTACTTAATTTAATACTTTTTTTTATTGTATCTTACCTAATTTAATTTTTTTATTATATTTTTCCTTATTCAACACTTTCTTTTGATTCTCCTAAATAAAAATAGAAATAAATCATATATAATTAGTAGATAAGATCTAAATTGGTAATTTTAATTAAAAGAAAAACTACATATGAAATAATTTTAATTAAAAAAACTTATTATGAAAATAATTAAATAAATTTTATTGATAATATAATTTAAAATAATTATATTTTGGAGTTTCAAATATTCTATATAGGTAAAATATGAGTTATTTACAATAATCTAAGTATGTAACTAAATATTAGTAATATATTCAATCTAAATATAAAAATATTAAATTATATACTAATAATTAATAAACATTAATTAGACACCATTACAATGCGATATGTGTTGAGAGTATGATATCTTTTAAATATCTCAAAGTATGTAACTAATAATTGTTAATGAGTTTATTCTAAACATTAATATATAAAATAATTTAATAATAATAATAATTAATAAAATAGATATTAGACACGGGTTCAGAATGTGACGCCTTTTGAATTTTTGTAAATATGTAGCAATGATTTAATGAATTTAATTTAAACATCAAATATAAAATTACTTAATATTTATAATAATTAATAAATAGATTAGACATGTATAAGGTATGAGTTCGAAATAATTATTTTAATTTTTTATTTTAGACTTAAAATTCAGTAATTATCACAAATATTTTTTATATTTATCTTTTGATAAGTTCCGTGTAATACACGGGTGTTAAACAAGTATATATATTATGCAAAATCCTCCTAATTTATGTGTTTACTTCGTATGTTTTGCTTGGATAATAAAAAATATTGGTGTTTCATTTGCTTATGTGTCATTCGAGCCTAATATATACCTAATTTAATATTTTCCTTTTACTATATCTTGCCTAATTTAATATTTTCTTTGTATTATATTTAGCCTAACTTAATAGTTTTTTTTATTATATTTTATCTAATTCAATAATTTTCTTGTATAAATAAGTCATATAAAATTAGTAGAAGAAAAATCTAGATTAATTATTTTAATTAAAAGATAAATTACATAGGAAACAATTCTAATTACAAAGAAAAACTTATATATGAAAATAATTAATAAACTGTACGTGTCATTCCCGGTTTGGCCTAGAATTGTCTTTCGCGGAATCACCAACGTTTGCTAACGCACAGGGTCACTACGAGCTGGATTCGTGAAATTCCTTAGATAGGTGCTCCGTATTTATAATAAAAGTTGAAATAATTTAATTTTGAAGTTTTAAATATTCTGTATAGGTAAATTATGATATATTTTCAATAATTGGAGTATGTAACTAAATATTAGTAATGAACACAATCTAAATATAAGAAAATAAAATTATATAATAATAATTATTATTAATTAATATTTTTTAGATAATGGCGCAATGCGAGAAGGCTTGAGAGTATGACACATTTTGAATTTTTCAAAGTATGTAACTATAATTACTAACAAAATTAATTTAAATATAAAAATATAAAATGATTTAATAATAATTATTAATATGAATTAGAGAAGGGTTGGAAATGTGACTTCTTTTGAATTTTTATAAGTATGCAAATATAATTATTAATGAATTTAATCCGAACATTAAAATATAATACTAATCAATAATTAATAAATTGAACAGGTCACGGGTTGAGATACACATCCTTTCAGTTTTTTATTTTAAATTTAAAAATTTATAATTTTCACAAATATTTTTTATATTTAGTTTTTATTAATCCCGTGTAATACACGGGTGTTAAACTAAGTATATATATATATATATATATATATATATATATATATATATATATATATATATATATATATATATATATATATATATATATATATTTGTTATCGTTATGCATGAATCGTGGAAAGTTGCTTGGTTGTAACCATCAAAGTGGGGAAGATTGGGTCAGGCTTATCGACTATGACCTGGTTGAGTTTTGATATGTAATTTCTTTAATGGGTTTTATGTTATAAGTTTTACGAATCAATAATTATAGCTGTAAATAATACTTGTAACACTCTTTGCTAGTAGGACTAGAAATAGTGTAATTGTTTTCTAAGGTTTAACTCGGCTTGTGCTATTTTTTCTAAGGTTTGAGTAAAATGTCTCAACAAAATGACTGATGTCCAACAAATATTGTGATTGGATATTTTATGAGAGGTATCACTACTTGTTACTTTAATGCGACATGTTCATGTACTATATTTGTTTCTTTTCAAATTTCATATCATATATGTTAAATTTTATGTTATATTCTTAGTCATACTCGTATTGCATCGAAAATTGGCAAGCCTATTACAACCAAAAAGTATGAGTTTATGAAATAAAATTTGTAGTCCTATCTTAATGCTAAGTTGAAGATATCTAGACAAAGGACAAAAGTTTGAAGTTTGATGTGCTCACGTATTTATCTTTAATCAAGTTGTGATTTTATTTCAAAAAAATAATGGACCTCATTTAATATTTACAAAGAAGTCAATGTTTAGATTCAGTCTCATACATTATTAAACTTCCAAAGAAGTATAGATGGTACACATTACTTTCAATTCATAGTATATGAAGTATTGATATGCATTTATGTTTTTTGGGTGATATAGTGAAGGTTTGTGGTTCTCATTTGAGTTATTTGAGGCTTTTCTAGTTCTTTGTTGCACTTGTCTTGTAACAATTTTTTAGTTCATTATTGTATTGGAATTAGTGTATGTGATTTTTTACATGTTACTATCTAAAAGTATTGGTTTGTCCTTCAAAAGTATTGACTTTTTTAGCCATAATTTTCTTATATATAAAAAAGCACTCACACGAAAAAATTCCATAAATTAAAATGAATTTCCATAAAAAAAAAAAGCACTCACACAACAAAAAAGCACTAAAACCAAAATTCCACAAATTTCCCTAGCTATTTTTTCAATGCGAGATGAATCATCAAATGAATAAATTAACATTTTTTCAATGCGAGATGAATCATCAAATGAATAAATTAACATACAGTGTTTCATTCTTCGGAGTTTACGAAATTAAGAAATGAATATAATTTATCAAAAGTAAATATATTATGTTCTAAAACATTAGGATATTCAATTTGATATGACACATAACGATGAGATGAAAATGCGTGGCAAAAAAAGAGAAAGGGAAAGAAAAACCGACCAACTTCCATTCCATTCTTGGCTGTTTCAACTGACATGAAATTCAAATTTAATAAAAGAGAAAAAATAATGAAACATAAAAAATGGAAGAATTGAAGTGGATAAGGATGCATCATAGAAGCAACATTGGCAATTAACTCAGGAGTCGCAATGACCAAAATGTGTTATATTTTAGGAGGAGAGACGGTTATATTATATTTTTGTCACCCAATTGATATGTTAT
>BMAC01000133.1:316053-331964 GCA_014905375.1 Phtheirospermum japonicum
ACTTGTCCGATCGGATTAAGCAAATGACCAAACGGATTGACCTTCAAAACACGCACCGATCGGATAAGTGCTATGTCCGATCGGACAAGAAGACAGAAATATTTATTCGATCGGACTCATGAACAATTCGATCGGACATATACGTTACAAACACAGATTCTCGGGATTCATCAGTTACGAAACGGCTCTTGGAACCTTAAAACTCAGAAAATCTCGGTGGAAACACATCCTTTCATCCCTAGACTGGATCATACACCATTGGAAGAGAGAATTGACAACTTTCTCTTACCTTTAACTAAGAGACCTTACGGCAAAAATCTGTAGAAGTTCGATTTGTTCGTGATAGCTATTGGAGTCGGAGGTTCGTGACAAGCTTCCAGAATTCAGCGAGGTTCATCTCATCCTCGGAATAGCTAGAGTTAGCAAGGATTCATCGTATTATCGTGGATAGTATTTTATTGGAATTTAGTAAACTCTAAACCTTGATCTTGTTAATAGTTTGGATTTTATGTTGGTAATTCTTGTTTAGATAATGATCTTGTGATATTGTGTTTGGATATTTCGTTTGGATCGTTTATGATTAAATTCTTGTAAACGATTTCGTGAAGATTTGCTTTGCGTTAATTAGTTGATCTGTATTATTGTGATTTGGATGTTTTGGTATGGTTTGTTCTAATTAGAATTTTTTTCGGTTAACACTTGGTGAATGCATTTTTATTGTTTGATGAAATGTTTGAATCATACTTGGTGGACAAGTCTTTAGTTCGAGTTAGAATAGTTAATAGTTGAATTCGTGAATCAATTAAACAACTCTTGTGAAGAGGTTAACACCCTCGTAGCAAGATAAGTTTCAAATCAAGTTTTCCCAAATTAAGTTCTTTCAAAGTTTTCAAAACAAAAAAACCCCCTTGATCGTGTGTTTAGAACTTGTGTTTTTATTATAATAAACATCATTGACTCCGTATTTCCGGGATTCGTCAGTTACGAAATGGCTCTTGGAACCCAAGAGATCGTATTTCCAGAGTATGGGGGAAAGGTGTCTATATTTTGGATGGACTTAGAAGGGTTTAAATAGATTTCCCTTGACTTGGAGCATAAGAAACCCTAAAATCCCAATTCTGGGCCCGTCGCGTCGATGGTGCGTCGACGGACGCGTGCTAGTGGCTCGGCGCCGGTGCTGCCTGGTGCGCGCGCATTGGCTCTTCCAATGATTAGAGTAGATTTGTCCTTATTTTTATTAGCTTTTTAGTTCGTTTTTCTATTTGTTTTTGGTATAAGTTGGACGATTTAAGCTTAATCTCGTATTTTTATAATTCCAGCTTATTTTACCGCATTTTGATCGTAATTGATGCAAGTAGGTGATATTTCATTGTTTTTCACCTTACAACTAAGTAACCGGAAGAGTTTAACGCGTAATAGATGAAGTTCGATGTTCAAGAAGTGAAGAACAAGCTTTCCGATGAAACGAGTAGCAAAAGATCGAGAATACTTGTCCGATCGGATTAAGCAAATGACCAAACGGATTGACCTTCAAAACACGCACCGATCGGATAAGTGCTATGTCCGATCGGACAAGAAGACAGAAATATTTATTCGATCGGACTCATGAACAATTCGATCGGACATATACGTTACAAACACAGATTCTCGGGATTCATCAGTTACGAAACGGCTCTTGGAACCTTAAAACTCAGAAAATCTCGGTGGAAACACATCCTTTCATCCCTAGACTGGATCATACACCATTGGAAGAGAGAATTGACAACTTTCTCTTACCTTTAACTAAGAGACCTTACGGCAAAAATCTGTAGAAGTTCGATTTGTTCGTGATAGCTATTGGAGTCGGAGGTTCGTGACAAGCTTCCAGAATTCAGCGAGGTTCATCTCATCCTCGGAATAGCTAGAGTTAGCAAGGATTCATCGTATTATCGTGGATAGTATTTTATTGGAATTTAGTAAACTCTAAACCTTGATCTTGTTAATAGTTTGGATTTTATGTTGGTAATTCTTGTTTAGATAATGATCTTGTGATATTGTGTTTGGATATTTCGTTTGGATCGTTTATGATTAAATTCTTGTAAACGATTTCGTGAAGATTTGCTTTGCGTTAATTAGTTGATCTGTATTATTGTGATTTGGATGTTTTGGTATGGTTTGTTCTAATTAGAATTTTTTCGGTTAACACTTGGTGAATGCATTTTTATTGTTTGATGAAATGTTTGAATCATACTTGGTGGACAAGTCTTTAGTTCGAGTTAGAATAGTTAATAGTTGAATTCGTGAATCAATTAAACAACTCTTGTGAAGAGGTTAACACCCTCGTAGCAAGATAAGTTTCAAATCAAGTTTTCCCAAATTAAGTTCTCTCAAAGTTTTCAAAACAAAAAAACCCCCTTGATCGTGTGTTTAGAACTTGTGTTTTTATTATAATAAACATCATTGACTCTGTATTTCCACTCCTCGAGAGAATCGACCCGGTTTAACTTGCTAGTCTACAAGTGACCTCGTTCTCTTGCGGGCGAACTAACTTGTTTTCAAACATAGACGTGCATGGTTTAACTTGGATTTAATTTTGAAACAAAAAAGTTCGGATCAAAATTTAGCGCTGTTGCCGGGGAGTGGCAAAGGTGTTAACGAAGTTTATTCGTGTTAAATTTATGTTTGTTACACTCATTTTTGTTTTTGGTTTACTACTCGATGCGTTGATGTTATTTGTTGTTGATGCAAGGTCGTAGAGGCCTAAGTGGTGAACTTGCGCCATTTATAAATAGCATCAAAGGAGTAGGAAGACCAAGGTGACTTTTTCCTTTCCCCGATGGAAATCAATCCGAAGCAACTCAAGCCATTATGTCGAACAATCCACCTAATGGCGGCCGAGGAAACGGAGGGAGAGGAAGAAGAACAAATGGTCGAGGGAGAGGAAAAGACAATCACACCCCTCCTCACGATCAACCATATGGCATGCCACCCGAAGATGGCATACAAAATCAAAATCCACAGAATGACATCCAAGATGAAGATGCACGAACATTTGCTCTAGTTGGGAATCAATAACATAATCGTGATGAAGAACCAAGAGGACACGAAGTTTTTGAACATGTTAATCATCAGACGCACAATAGGGTACCAGAACCCCATGATGACCGCCGAATTATGTGGCCAGAACAACCAGTTGATCGAATGCCACGACATGTCCAAAATCGAGAGGAAGCTCGAGCCTTCAACGCCTGGGCAGATCAGAGATTTGAAGATAATCATGTTGGAAATGGCAGGCCCCAGCCCCGAAACAACCAAAAAAATCATTTTGAATTCGAGAACCGAGCACGAGGACCGAATCATTTTAGAAATGGAAGAAACGAACAATTATACCGTGTTTGGCAAAATGATGAGTATGACCAACCTTATGAAGATGAGCAACACAATTCGAACGATGGTTATGGTGGAGAAAGAAACTTTGGTGGACGAGTAAATCTCGGTGGGGATCGAGGACCTCTATTTCCAAGTGAACGCCGACAAGGAGATCTCATATGTTCGACTATTGAACCATACAACTCAGCTATAGTCTTAAGCCCAATGGCGAGAGACTACGAATTGAAGTCTAACATCGTCAACCAATTGCCAAATTTATATGGAATGCCGAATGAAGACCCACTTAATTTCATTCGAGAATTCTATGCAGCGGTGTCCGGAATTCCAGCTTTCGGATTTAATGAAAATCAACTCATAATGAGGTTCTTCCCGAGTAGCTTGAAGGAGAAGGCCAAATAGTGGCTTCTATCGTTACAACCCAATTCTTTGACTAATTGGAACATGGTATTCAAGAAGCTCATGAGTCGATTTTATTCAGCGCAAACGACGGAAAAATTGAGGAGAGAGATCACCAATTTCGAACAAATGGAGGGAGAATCAATCCACAAAGCACGGGAAGGTTACAAAGGACTCCTATAAGCATGCCCACATCACAACAACAGTCCAGAAATGGTGAACAACTATTTCCATGAAGGATTATTTCCAAACTTTAAGCAACAAGTTGAAACTAAGGCCGGAGACTTTGGAGACCTAACCGCAGTTGAGGCATGGGAGCTTTTTGAGATCATGGGCAAGAAATCATGGAAAACTAGTTTAAGACCGAGAAAAATAAAAGTGAACGAAGTGTCGACATCTCGAGAGGAGAGTAGCAAACTTGAGGAGCTCACGAAATAAGTTGCATTATTGGCAGGAATGATGACGCGTGAGAAGGAAATGACGCAACCATCAGACGAAACATGTGGGATTTGTGGAGCATTTAGACATGGAGCCAACGCGTGTGACGTGACGTTCGATGAAAATGAGGACGAAGAGGTGAACACCGTGCAAGAAATTCAATCAAACAACAAGTTTGGTCAAAATTTCACTAAAACTTACAACTCGTACAATCCAGTTCTCCGAGACCATCCAAACCTCAGGTACGGGCCGGGGAGTCCCAATTAAGTACCGGTGCCTAAAAAACGGACCCTCAATACCTAGCACCACCACCCTCGAACAAAATTCAAGGAGGACCGATCAATTACAATTCCTATCAGAACAAGGGCCAAGGTAATTATCAACAACGTTTTCCGCAAGGAAAAGTCAACCAGGCCAACAACAATATCAAGCTCCACAACAACAATAACAAGCTTCACTACCCCAAGATTCCGACGAAGAGTTGCGACTTTGGAAACAAAGGCAAGAGATTGAAACGTTACGCAATCGAGAAGAGACTCTTCGAACCATCGAGGAGAATAATCGAACAAAGAAACAAACGGACAAGTTGGAGATGATGATAGGGCAACTTTCCGCGTCTGTAGCGAAACTCGGAGCCGACCCCATAAAGCTTCCCAGTCAACCCGAGCAATCAATGGCCATACATGTGCTACGGGGAGGCAAGAAAGTCGATAACGGAATCGGAGTGACGGAAGGGTAGGATAATGATAACGAACATATTTCGAAGGAAAAAGACAGGGCAAAATTTCGATCAGACCGGAGGACAGGATGATTTGTCCGATCGGACAAAGCAAAATTCCGATCGGACCGGAGGACAGAAAGATTTGTCCGATCGGACAAAGCAAAACTCTAATCAGACCGGAGGAAAGAAAGATTTGTCCGATCAGACCAGCTAAGGTATCCGGTCGGATACTATTCTTACACAGGGGAATTTCAGCATTCTCAAGCAACAACGAGTCATCCGAGACTCTGTACCATTTCCAAACTGACTCAAGCCAGCGAAAGAGAGCAAGAAACTCATGGAGCTCTACAATATGCTAAAGAACGTGAACGTAAACTTACCGCTGTTTGACGTAATCAAAGCGATGCCGGGATACGTGAAATTTTTCAAAGAGCTAGCATCAAAGGAGAGAAATCTAGAGGCAAACGAGAGAATAGTATTGTCAAAAGAAGTGAGTGCAATTTGTCATCAACCACTACCACTGAAAGTAAGCGATCCCGGGAGTCTTTGCATCACGATAACTCTCAAGGATGGACAAAAGGCTCGTGGAATGCTTGATTTAGGGGCAGGAATCAACTTGATTCCTACGCCCTTTACAAACAGTTTAACCTTGGAGAGATGAGACCAACGAGCTTAAGACTTCAGTTAGCCGACCGATCAGTGCGATATCCTCTGGGAGTAGTCGAAGATGTTTTGGTAGAAGTCGGCTCCTTAGTAGTTCCCATGGACTTCGTGATATTAGATGTCGGAGAAGTTGCAACATCAAGCAAGGAGCACACCATTCTTCTGGGTAGACCATTCATGGAAACGTCACATACCTTGATCGACGTGGGCCGAGGAAAAATGACACTTTCAGTGTTTGACGAATCAGTCACGTTTTAACTTAAAGACATTCACATCGTTCCTTCACATTTGATGGGACCCGACTGTTCTTATCTCGACTAAGTGGACCAATGCGTGAAAGAATTGTTTGGCATCGTACCTTTCGAGGAATGGAACGCCGAGGACGATGATTTTGATACGGAGGGGGTGGTCAACCTATTTGAGATTGAAAAGGAGCACGTGAGCGAAACATCTATTCAACCTATTTTAGAGCCTAAAGTAGAGTTGAAACCACTTCTGAACCACCTCAAGTATGTTTTTCTCGTAGCCAACGAGAGAAAACCCGTGATAATTTTTGCGGAACTAGCCAAGCATGAAGAAAAGTAATTAATCGAGGTACTTAACAAGTACATACAATCAATTGGTTGGAGCATCAGGGACATTAAAGGAATAAGTCCGGTGACGTGCATGCATCAGATTGAGTTAGAAGAAGGAGCCAAACCAATACGGGACGGGCAGAGACGTTTGAACCCTACGCTTCAGGAGGTAGTCAAAAAGGAAAATTTTAAACTCATTGAAGAAGGAATTATCTACCCCGTATCAGATAGCGAGTGGGTCAATCTAGTGCACGTCGTTCCAAAGAAAGGAGGCATAACAATTGTAGAAAATGACAAGGGAGAGATTGTTCCAACGCGCTTAACCACTGGGTGGATCATGTGCATTGATTACCGTAAACTAAATGCCGCAACAAGAAAGGATCACTCTCCACTTCCATTCATAGATCAGTTGCTCGAAAAACTGGTAGGACACGAATACAATTGCTTTTTGGACGGCCTTTCAGGCTATTATCAAATTGCGATAGCTCCGGAAGATCAGAAATACATTTACTTGTCCTTTTGGCACGTATGCTTACCGGAGGATGCCATTCGGATTATACAACGCACCAGAAATATTCCAGAGATGCATGCTCTCCATCTTCACCGAGTTCATTGATGACTTCCTCGAAGTATTCATAGACGATTTTTTGGTATATGGCTCATCTTTCTCTCATTGTTTAAATAATTTACCCAGAGTGCTTGAACGGTGCGTAGAGTCTTATTTGACGTTGAGTTGGGAAAAATCAATCTTTATGGTGAAAAGTGGGATTGTGCTTGGACATGTTGTGTCAAACAATGGGTTGGAAGTTGAAAAGGCGAAAATAGATATTATTGAAACCCTTCCACCACCTAAAATGTTAAGGGAATTAGAAATTTTCTAGGGCACACGGAATTTTATCGGCATTTCATAAAAGATTTTTCTAAAATTTGCCGCCCGTTGTGTAAATTATTAAATAAAGATGTGCCTTCTGAGTTCAATGATAAATGTCTTGGCTCTTTTAACGTGTTGAAAGAAAATCTCACACAAGCACCGGTTGTTGTTGCACTCGATTGGTCACTACCATTTGAGATTATGTGTGACGCATCTAACGACGCACTAGGGGCTGTTTTGGGGCAACGGGTTGATAAACTTCTAATGGTAATCTATTATGCTAGTCTCATGTTAAATAGTGACCAACGTAATTATACCACCACTAAACGTGAACTATTTGCTGTAGTGTTTTCATTAGACAAGTTTCGTTCTTATATTGTTGGTTCAAAAGTAATTGTGCACACCGATCATGCGGCCTTGTGCCACTTAGTTGTTAAAATCCAAAGTAAACCAAGGTTGATTCATCGGGTTCTCCTTTTGCAAGAATTCGACGTTGAAATCAAGGATAGAAAAGGATTTGGAAATGTGGTTGCCGATCATTTGTCTTGCATGTTAATAGATAGTGAGTCTAGCAAACTTGTTTTTGTCGATAATATATATTTTTTAAAGAAGAAAAACGTTTATATAACACTGATCACAATGTCCGTTCCCTGACTAAAGGCATTTGTTCGGGCCTCGTTAAAACCTCTCGAGGTAAACTCACCCTTGTGGGAGAAACCCTCGTAGAGGAAAGAGTACCCTCCCCACGCCAGCAGTGGAAGGAATAGAATAGAGCGATAAGAAATGCTAAGAGCTACAAGCCAGCTAAGTGTACAGATAAGCTACAACAAGAAGGTCGTGATCTAGAAAGCAGCAATACCAAGGTTCTCAGCTGAACCGAGATTAAACTGCCATCTGAGGGGCTGATGTCAAGATCGTGATAAATGGTACACCGCTTTACCCAATATATCATCATTCACAAGTTCTAGGAGGAATGCCAGAGGTGACGTGAACCACTCGTAACGGGGAGAATCGGACTTGGAGAGTGCATCAGCAGCGCAATTGCCTTCTCGATAAACATGCAAAACCATGAACTCAATCGAGGAAGTGATATAAAGAATCCGACGCCAACGAGCCAGGAAGCGCCAAGGGACATCCAGGCTACGCTTCACAAAAAGCTCCACCATATAAGTCGAGTCAGATTCCATCCAAATCCGTCTCCAACCTCTTCGATCAGCCTCCTCGACCGCAATAAATGCGGCCTCCAACTCTACCTCAAAGGCAAAACCCTGGTCCAGCAATTTTGAGAAGCCGTCTTTTACAAAGCCTCGGCACGTGCGGAAAATTCCCGCCACGACGCAATCTTCAGGACAGCCCAGAGCACTGCCATCCATATTCACCTTAATCCATCCAGGTGAGGGGGGAAACAAGGACACAGGGGTAAGGGTGGGCGGAGGTGCGGGCGTACCACGCACACCCAATTTGCACAAACAAATCAGGTCGGAAAAAGTGTTTGCCATCATGCCGTGATCGAGGGTGGAAGACTCCAAAATGAGCGAATGGATGAGAATGAGAGCCTCCGTGGTGGAGGGACGAACTCCATTATGGAAGAAATTGCACCTGAGGTGCCAGATCATCCATATCGCCGAGATGAAAGCCGCTTTCCACAGGAAGAGTGCCTGCGCACTAAAATGACAGTCAATAGCAAAAACACAAAGATGAGCAAAACCACCTGAGAGGGGGAGTTGGATGTCGAAAGAATCATCGATCCAGCCCCAAATGTGAAGCGCAAACCGGAAATCCGTGAGCATATGATCAACTGTCTCGGAACTCTCGAAGCAAAAGCAATAAAAGGAAGAACCTATGAACCCCCACCTGCGAATCACGTCGAAGACACCAAGCTGATTAAAGATTGCCTTCCAACCAGTGATAGAGCGTCGAGGAGGAATATGAGAAGACCAAATCCAGCTACCCCACTAAACTTTAAGGAACTTCTGCCGGAGGTGGTCGTACGCAAACTTAGCCGAGATGTCACCCGAAGGAGAGATAGACCAGATGCGTTTATCCTCAGTATGTGGGACAATGGGAAACCGGAGGATGTCGATGACGATGTCAGTGTAAATGACAAGGAAGCTCTCCGTAAGGTGCCAGACCCTAGAAAAGAAGTAATCGGCGATAGTCTGAGAAAAATGAGGCTTAAACCTCTCAGGAATGCCGATGCGGGAAGCGATGGAGTAACCGAGCCAGTTATCCCACCAGAAACTAACTCTGGAGTCACTGCCAGGGATCCAATGTGATTTCTCCAAAATGCTAATAACATGACCCCTGGTGCCCCAACCCCCCCCCCCCCCCCCCCCCAGATCAACGGGGGGACATGTGCACGGGGGGAACCATTCGTCTTGAGAAAGCACACGCGGAAAAGATGAAAGGCCATGAAATCCTTGTTAAGCAAGTTATTAGCAAATTTGAAGAGGAACGAGTAATTGGCAGTGGTGACGGATCGGATACCGAGACCACCCTCCTCACGAGGGGTGCAAAAGCGGGCCTAGTTAATGGTGCAACGCTTACGCTTAGAGATGTTGCTCGACCAGACAAAATTTCTTATAGCAGTCTCTAGTCTATGTGTAAGTGAGGCCGGACATTTAAGGATGAGCATGGAGTGCACCGTAGTGTTAGTAATGACAGATTTAACAAGGCAGATGCGACCAGCAAGAGACAAGGAGGAACCCTTCCAAGTTCCAAGCTTAGCCGGAGTCTTATCCAAGATCGAACGGAGATGAGTAGCACGAGGGCTACCATGGAACATCGGGACACCGAGACAAGAGGCAGGGAGGGATCCCACGGAGAAATTGGAAGCCTGACAGATACGACGGGCCACGGCAGGGGTCATAGAGGAGCCGAAGTAAATCTTAGATTTCCCGGGCTGAGAATCTGTCCAAAAAGATCCCCATAGCGACGGAAGATGTCTAGGGTGGCCCTAGCATTACAATTCGAAGCATGACTCATAACGAGGATATCATCGGCATAGAGAAGGCAGGTCGGGAAGCAGAGCGACAGACCGGCGCGGAACAGGGAGATCGTACCGCAATCCGTAGTGAAATAGAAGGCACGTGCAAGAACATCCTCCGCGATATAGAACAAGAGAGGAGAGAGGGGATCCCCCTAGCGTACACCCCTGGAGTAGCTAAAATAGCCTGCGGGGCTACCGTTAAGGAGCACCGATATGCGAGCGGAGTGAAGGATGGTCTCAACCAACCTAATGAAGATAGAAAGAAAACCAAAGCGGCGTAAAACCACAATCAGAAAGCCCAAATCTAAGTTATCAAAGGATTTATGGATGTCTATCTTCATGATCATGTTCTTACCGAAGGTGCGGGAAGAGAGGCAGTTAAAAGCCTCAGAGGCAACAACGATACAGTCATGAATCTGATTGCCCGTAATAAAACTAAACTGAGAGTCAGAGATCATCTTACCAATGACTACACCGAGACGTGTAGCCATGATCTTAGTAATGATCTTGAAGGAGAAGTTGCTGAAGGCAATCGGGCGGAAACCTTCCACACGAATCGCTCCCTTAACTTTCGAAATAAGAATCAAAAAGCTAGAATTGAAACCCGTGGGAAGGGAGGAAGAAGCAAAGAAGTGTCAGACTCCTAAATAGACGTCGTGTCCAATGATGTCCCAGCACTCCTTAAAGAAGTGGCCATTAAAGCCATCCTGGCCAGGGGCACTACTAGGGTCCAGAGAGAAAACCGCCTCATGGATTTCCGCATCACTCGGAATATTAGAGAGAAAGGAGTGAGATTGAGTATCAACAGCAGGGTGCAGGAACTCATTTATCAAGGTAGGGGCCGGAAGAGGGTGGCTCACAGAGAAAAGATCAGAAAAGATGGAGATGATCGTTCCCTGAATCACATCAGGGGAGTGGCTAATCACCCTATCAATAAGGAGAGAGTCGATGGTGGATTTCTTGATCCGGGCCTTGATATTCCAGTGGAAAAGACTGAGTTATGGTCACCATCAGTGAGCCACTTATCCCGGCTCTTCTACTGAAGAATACTCGCCCGAGTGTCAAGAAGAGAGGAAGGATGGACCTGTAGGGCAATTTCAGCTGCAAGGTCAGCTTCAAAGTACCCCGTGTCTAGGCAACGAGACGGTAAGTTCAAAAGCCCGGCAAGCAGAGACTCCACCTGACGATGAACATTACCAACCGTCAGTGCATTCCATTCCCGGAGAACTCCATGAAGGTAACGCAATTTAGCCATGAGGGAAAGAATAGGGTTAGTAATCTGGTAAGGGAGAGTCCAAGCAGTGGCGACGAGGGAATGAAGACCGGGCTGTGAAGTCCAAAAGTTCTGGAAATGGAAGATACAAGGGCCCGAGGTTCTGGGCGTATCCCTAGAGCACTCCAGAAGAATAGGATGGTGATCAGAGCGATTACGGGGAAGAAGAAGCCCAGAAATATGCCCGAACGCAAGGGACAGGTCAGTGGAATAAATTGCATGATCCAGACGAGCAAAATGAACCTCTGAGTGGCAGCGGCTAACCCTGGTGAAGAAACCGTCAGAAGTGGTGACCTGTAGAAACCCACCCTCATCCAAAAAGTTCCGAAAGTCAGAGCAAGAAGAAGAGTTAGGAGGTTTGCCTCCACGATGCTCGTGGGCACCCAAGACAGCGTTAAAATCCCCCATGATCAACAGACTAGGGAGAGGAGCACTTAAGATGTCTCTCAAAAGGGAACGACGCTCCAGAGCCGTGTTATGTGCATGAACGAAGCCAAGATGGAACTCGAGGTCCCCGAAGACGGCCTGGATTAAGATAGCTTGATCCAAGGAGAATATGGTAGAAGTAGAGGTAACCGTGGATCTCGAGAAGACCCAGATATCCGGGATACCATTGCCGCGAAAGTTCTCGGCAACAAGGGTAAGATCAAGGGATTGCCAGGAAGAGGCATGAATGCTAGAGAAGGAAACCATAGGCTCCGCAATGGCAAGGAAATCGGGGCGATGAACCCAACAGAGTTCTTTAAGGATAAGAAGAGAGGCCGATTTACCGATACCTTGAATGTTCCAAAAGAGCAGTGCATTAATAGACGTGGAGGTGGAGGGGTGGCTAGTCCTCCTATCCAATTGATCAAAATGAGAAAGCTCATTATCAAGGGATGCTAAACTAGCATCGGAGTCGTAAAGATCAGACCACCGAAGGCTGGCAGTTGTGGACATCAATTGACACGGAATAGAGGAACCCGGCTCGACGATGGTAAAATCGTGAGAGGGATTACTCTCTTTGATCTTGTCTTTAGCTCTTTGCAAAAGATTTTTAGACGTGGAATTAGGATCGTAAAGTATGAGCGTACAATCGTTAGAGGCCACGGGGGCCGAAGTGGCCGAGTAGGAAGCTCCAAGGGTCGAGGACGGACTGGCGTGTGTAGTCGGAGTACCATGCACGACACCTCTGACAAGAGTAATGCCGACGACGGGAGGAATTTCCATCGATGGGAAGGAGAAAGGTTGCCTCTCCCCATCCGAAGTGGATGAGGGGGCGTGAGCATTGGTAGGTCTAGAGACAAGGTGATAGGAAGCAGAGGAGGAGGTTCCAGGTCCCAAAGGGGGAACCGGGGCAATGGGTGGAGACTCTGGGCCGATATCAGACTGCAATGCCTGGAAAGCGTTGGACGTCGTCAAGGCAGAAAAAGTGGAGACGGCAGCTAGCCGGGGTTCCGTATGGTTTAGAACCAATTGGTCCCGAGCATCAGAACGTCGATGAGAGCGTATGACGTTAACTATCTGTCATTCGTCGTTTACCACGTTCAGAGTGGTACGAGCATTACGAGCAGGGCAAGAACCAACAAGGTGTCACACCGTCTTGCAATGCGAGCAAAAGTCCGGTAGGTTTTCGTAACCTAATGAAATATAGCCACAATACCCCTCACGCTCTATCATGACCATGTTATTCAGGGTACAATCAAGATTTAACTCAACCAGCACACGAATGAAGTGGCCGACAGAGCCATTAAGAGAGCGCTAATCAATTTGCAAAGGCGTACCGGCTACCCTATCAATATTCAAAATAAAAGAACGTTCCCAGTATTCGATAGGCAGTTCATAGATGCGAATCCAAACCTGAGAGGAAGACGAAGGCGTCTTATAAGGATTGAAATCTGGGGACCAAGGGAATAGCCGAAGAGTAGAGGAGCCAATCTTCCACGCCGACTTGGCAAAAGCACGATTTCGATCCTCGGTGAGAGCGAAAGAGATACTGAAATATCCCTTGCCAAGTGGGACAAAATTCCAATCTCCAGCGGTGCTCCATGCAGAAATCAATGACTTTTTGACATCGAAGATCATGAGGGGTTTCAATCCTTTCGGCTGGAGAAGTCGGCTGAGAATCACGTAAGAGTGAGACACAGAATTGGTAAATGTTTTCGTCAATAGTAATCAAAAAGTAATCTCCTTTATTGAGCGGAGGCGCCCCAAGAGAGTAATCCATCGGAGACAGTCTCGGTGGAATGGGGGCGGGCTTGGCTCTCGGGCCTGAGTGGCTCCAAAGGGGTGGGCCACCAATGCAAGTAAAAATCGATGTGGGCGGTGTGTGCAAGGGAATCCGCTGGTTGAGGGAAAATGCAGGTTGTTGGGCTGGAGAAGGAGAAGAATGGGCCTGGGCTAAAGAAGAGTGTAAGTCAGCAAAGGAGGAATTTTGGTCTTGGGGCTGGACTACACAAAAAGCCGTTTGGGCTTGGGTCAAGGCTAAAGGAGCGGCCGCCTGGTCCGTATGGTTTTGGGGCTTGGTAGAGTAAAAATCTTTATTGGCTTGGTGTTGGGATGTTGGGAAAAAGTGAGGCCCAAGAAGAGGATTGGGCATGTAAAGGCAAGGGTTGTTGGGGGATGTATGCGTGACAGTTGGCAAAAAGTGAGGCGTCAGTTGAAAAGGACGGGTTGACCTCGTACGGGTAAACCTGGGATTGACCGAATGCCAAGTCGTTGTCAAGGTGTCAAAAGGAACGGTCAAGTGGTTGGCAGCAGGGGAAACCGCCGGCATGGCTCGAGAGGAAATGTGCTGCGCAGGAGATGACTGGGGAAAGTGGCACGGGGATTGAGAGAAAGCAAGTGTCCACATCAACATTTTTATTCCTCTACTCGTCTCCCATCCGATCGACATCTTCGTTCATACCTGAAAAAAAATATCGTTGATTTGGGATGAGCTCAACGTACTCAATAGTTACACTGACTTAACCAATGCAAATCATACAACTCACAAATAGTACAATCGATCATAGAATTCATAGTTTTATCGTAGAAAATAAGTTGACTGCAGCTAAAATGCGCCGGGAATATACCCGATGACCCTTTTCCCCGGTCACAGACACATTTGGTCTCTGGTTTTATTTCGTGGTTATAGCACGCTGGGATAAACCCAATGACCCTTTTCCCCGGTCACAGACACATTTGGTCTACGGCTATATTAGTTTTTGGAAATATAGAATCGCATGATACTCATAGCACATAAATTTGAGTACATAAAATTTAACATAGGTAAGTCAGTGGTCCCTACCTCGTAAAAATGTCGTGGAAAGTCGAGTGATATGCACGTAGTTGGAATCCTAAGTCCCCTTAATGCTCGTCACCTAATCAATTAGAAAATATATATGTAATTAGTATTTTCATCTTTAAAATAATAATAATAATAATAATAATAATAATAATACAATATTTATGATAATAATAATAATAATAATAATAGTAATAATAATAATAATAATGTTAATAGTAATAATAATAATAATAATATTAATAATAATAATATAATAGTAATAATAATTAAAAAGGACTGGAGTGCAGTTTTAAAACATGTTTTGGGGCTGGATAAGGGTTATTGGACATCTGAAGTTTCAATTGAAAAGGGTTAGGAAGCTGGGGGGTCAATCTGCAAATTTGGAAAAAGTTGTTGGAACAAAAGGGGATTTCAGCCCTAATTTTCCTAATTTTCTCCCCTCCCGTCTCTTTCCCCTTTCTTTCCCCCCGTAGAGAACTCGGCCAGCACACGCTCCCCTTCGACTCCACTATGGCGGCGTCTCGGCGAACGGAAACAGCGATAGCGGCAGCACTCGGGTCAGTCTCGGCGGCTCTCCGCCTTCTTCGGCGTCAACGTGGTGGCACGATTCGTCGGCGGTGACGGGTTACGGGCCAGAGGGTGTGCCGGCGGAGATAGTGGTGGCTCTCGGGTCTTGCACGGGCCGGAGCAGGGCCTCGTGAGTTTCAGGCACGGTGGACATCCACGGTGGCAGCGGCTCCGACAGCTGCTATGGGGGAGTCGGCGAGGCGGCTCGGGCTGTGGGTTTGGCTAAGTTGGGTTTGTGGGTTTCGGGTCGGTTTTGCCGTGGTGGTGTGGCTGTCGACGGGGCGGCGATTGTTGGCGACAATGCGGCGTACAGGTTTACGGTATGGTTTGGTGGCGGTTTCGGACGTCATTTTGTCGTGGTGGTGTGGCTGTCGACGGGGCGGCGATTGTTGGCGACAACGCGGCGTACAGGTTTACGGCATGGGTTTGGTGGCGGTTTTGGACGTCGTTTTGTCGTGGTGGTGTGGCTGTCGAGTCTGGTCGTGGTTCGTGATGGTGATCCGTATGGTTCGGCGTGGGGCTGGATCGGCGTTGGGGTTTTGATTGTTCGGGCCAGGCGGCTGTTCAGCGTGGGTCTGGCTGGTGGCGATGATGATGTCGGAAACGTGGGGCTGCGGGTTGTATTCGGGTGGCGATTCGGATTTGGGTTGACGTGGGTTGAAACGGGTCGTGGCGGGGGTTGTTTGGAAACGGCGGAGATGAAATCGTGGCCACTGGTGTTGGTGCGATTCGTCGCAGCCAAGTCGGGTTGGTGATGGTGTTGCCGTGGTACGGTTTCCAG
>BMAC01000133.1:338493-418814 GCA_014905375.1 Phtheirospermum japonicum
AATCGGTTTCAACGTGGGGGTTGTTGGTCGTGGCTGTGGTAGTTGTTTGAGTTTGGGTCTGGGTGATTTGGGCTGGTAGATGGTGGCTCGGCAGGGAATTCGTCGGAGTTGGCGATTTTTGGTGATGTAGCCAGACTCGAAAGGGGTCCGTTTCTTTGATAATTTTAGAAAACAAAAGAATTGACCATTACCTTTGCTTGTAGCCGTTTTGCAGTAATGTGAAGAAATGTGGAAATTTTTATGAAGGTTGGAGGTGATGATCATGAAACACGGCTGGAGAAGAAAAAGAAATTTGCTTATAAACCAACTTAAGATTTAATTATAGAAGGTTAGGGTTGAAGGTCTTGGTGGGCTCGGGCTAGTCGTTGGGCTCGTTTTCAAGTTCAAAAGAAGTCATTCCAATTGACGACTTAAGTTTAAAAACTAGAATAATTCCTTTGTCAACCAATAGTATTTTATAATTATTAAAATAATTATAATATAAATAAATTATAAAAATTTTCAGAAATCGAGATTTATTTCATATATGACTTGGAAGTAATTTAAATAAATAAATTACTAAATAATTATAATAATTTATTAGAAGTTGATATTATAATTTATTTGAAACGAATTATAATTCGTTTAAATATATTTTTAGATTATATAAAACTAAAATAGGAATTTGTTTATGGCGACGAGCTCGGGACTAGAATTATATTTTTAATGCATGATGATAATTAAATAATTACTCAAATTTATGTGCTATGAGTATCATGCGATTCTATATTTCCAAAAACTAATATAGCCGTAGACCAAATGTGTCTGTGACCGGGGAAAAGGGTCATTGGGTTTATCCCAGCGTGCTATAACCACGAAATAAAACCAGAGACCAAATGTGTCTGTGACCGGGGAAAAGGGTCATCGGGTATATCCCGGCGCGTTTTAGCTGCAGTCAACTTATTTTCTACGATAAAACTATGAATTCTATGATCGATTGTACTATTTGTGAGTTGTATGATTTTGCATTGGTTAAGTCAGTGTAACTATTGAGTACGTTGAGCTCATCCCAAATCAACGATATTTTTTTTCAGGTATGAACGAAGATGTCGATCGGATGGGAGACGAGTAGAGGAATAAAAATGTTGATGTTGGTTTTGTGTTTCCAAACTTGTTTCATTATTTTAAATAAAAGTTGAACTAGACTTAAAAACGCGTTTTAAATTATAAATTTCCTTTGATGGTGATTTGGTTATTTATATTATGATTATTTCCGCTGCGTAAAGTTTGAAAGTCTTGACATTTATTGTGACGCCAAGGTTTCGTCATATTCTTCTTAAATATAAATCCTATTTTGACTAAAGTGAAATCGGGGCGTTACACAGCGGGTAGTCGATTAGGTCGAAGGGAAAGGGTAGGAGAGAGAACAGTGGACTTACGTCGGTTTTTCATTTTTTTATCTCACCCTTTATAGACTCTTTGTCGATGATATTTTTCCTTATGAGGATGCTAACACTATTGAAACCATTGACGAGCCTTGGTATGCCGGTTTTGTCAATTATCTTGCATGAAATATTATCCCTAAACACCTTTCCGCCCAAGAAAGGAAGAGGTTTTTATCTAAATGCAGGAGTTTCTTTTGGGATGACCCATACCTGTACAAACGGTGCAAGGATGGACTTTATCGGAGGTGTATACCGGACGAAGAAAAAATTGATGTGTTGAGGTTTTATCATGACGAAGGAGGACATTTCGGAAGCCAAAAGACAGCATTAAAAGTCCTCCAATACGGTTTATATTGGCCTTCACTCTTCGCCGAAGCACACCAATATTGCAAAACATGAGATAATTGTCAAAGATCGGGCACAATAGGGAAGAAGAACAAAATGCCATTGGTTCTGAATCAAGTAATTGAGATGTTTGATGTATGGGGCATCAATTTTATGGGACCATTTCAAAGAAGTGGAGAATACGAGTACATACTCGTTGGAGTCGATTATGTGTCGAAATGGGTGGAAGCAATTCCAACCAGTAAGGTTAATTCTGAAATCGTTCTCAAATTCTCACAAGAGAATATTTTCAACCATTTTGAAGTTCCAAGAGCGATCATAAGTGACGGTGGTAGCCATTTCTGTAACCGTTCTTTCAATCGGTTGATGAGCAAGTATGGGGTGCGGCACAAAGTAGCGACCCCCTATCATCTATAAACGTCGGGACAAGTGGAAACAAGCAATCGACAGATTAAGGGTATTCTGGAGAAAATAGTGAAGCCAAACCATAGATATTGGGTGATGAAATGGGTTGATGCATTGTGGGCATATCGAACAGCCCACAAAATACTTTTGGGCATGAGTCCTTTTCGATTGGTCTAGAATAAGCGCAAAGCCTATATCCGATGCGACACCTGACTACCACCTGAGTAGGTGGTTAGGTCTGATAGATAGTAGATAGAATAGAACTGTAACAGAGGTGGAACCTGAGGTGTGGTCAGATGCAAGAGATAGTGCGTGAACATTGAAGGACACTCGACCAGGTGGTCGGGTGTGGTGCGATAGAAAAATATATTAAAACAATAGTTCTAGGTCAGAAATTAGGGTTTTGGAGTTCTATAAATACCCTATACATCCGAAGCATAATATATCTTATATAACACAAGAAAGAAAATAGAGTTTGGGAGCCTTAAGATCGAGGAGTGATTCCCTATCATCCACAGGATGAGAAGATGGAGTCCCCACGAGTCATTAAAACTTGATATGGTTCTCTATCTCTCTTTTCATAAATTGTTTGGTTAGATGTGTTATACGAACATGGATTTGTGTTTTGTTATAACCATGTGTAGCTAAATTACTCTGATTTCGACCATAGGAGTAGATTGATTACTCTTTATTTATGATATTAAAGTATTTTACTTATAACTGTTTGATTCTTAGTCGTTTGTATATTATTTTGAGTTCTTTTGAACACTTGGTCGTTGTTTACATTTAATTAAAAGTATTTATTTAAAATGTAAGTGGAAGAAATAGTACTTAGGTAATAAGATAAATGAAGTAGATAATTTACATGAGTGATATTGTTTGATAGGATATATTAATTCTTGGGAGCTATTAACTCTTAGGAGCTATTTTCAGCCGAAATACATGCATCATTTAGACGATGATAGGTGCACAGGTAATTTAGTCTATGTATTTGCATTTTCTTAACATGAGTGTTGGATGAGTTGTATGATGCTCTATAGTATATAATATTAATTAAAAGGTTATTTATAATAAATGAAAGAGTTTTCAATTGAAGTCATTGTCTAAGAATCATTCCCATCTAATATTTCTCTTACATTTTATGTTAATTCTTTAATTATTTATACCATTGTTATTTAATCCCCTAGATAAAATCATTACTACTATAATTGAAGTACTTAGTTGATCTAGTCTTTATGGAATACGACTTTACTTCCCACTACTATATTTGAGACTTGTACACTTGCGGTGGTTAAAATAGTGGTGAACAAGTGTTTGGCGTTGTTGCCGGGGACTAGTAAATAGTACTATTATTTTGATAAGTAGTTTAGATTTTAATTTAGGGATTTTTATTACTTTTTTTGTTATGTTGGTATTTGTTGGTTGGTTGTGAACGTTAGTCATTTATAATTTTGAGCTTGAAGCAACCGCTAGATAATTAAGGGCATTGAATCAAACTATGGCCAAAGGTGTTGATAAGCATGTACGAGTTGATGGCGCCACCGAGAATGATTCTGGTAAAAGAAACATCACAATTGAGAGAGTCGAGCAAGCACGAGAATGAGCCAAGTGAGAGCAATTAGAAGAGTTAGAATGAGAAAGAGAGACGACTGATTGAGAGTGCGACCAATGCACCCAAGTCGATCAAAGGTGATTATAATGGTCGGGGAATCCTACATCCTCCCATTCATGATGATTTCCAATGCAAGAGGAACCAAACTAATGTAGGGATGTCTCACATTCCTATTCAAGCTAATAACTTTGAAATCAAGAATTTCTTGATTCAAATGGTTTCTCAAGAGCATTTTGGGGGTAGCACGATCGAGGATCCTCATGAACATCTTGCACATTTATTTCAAGTGTGCCACTTACAAAAGATTAATGGCATGCCACAAGATGGTTTCCGTCTATACTAGTTACCATTTTAAGTAAGGGATAAAACAAGTCATTGTTTGAAGTTAGTTGATGATGGGAGAATAACAACATTAGGTGAGTAGAAGGAGAAGTTTCTTGCAAAAAAATTCCCGCTTGCAAAAATGATGCACTTAACGAGCGAGATTATGAGGTTTACGCAATTTGATTTAGATTCATTGTGCAAACCTTGGGAAAGATTCTGAGAGCTTATTCAAAGGTGTCATCGACACCAATTTTCGAACACTTAAAAAAAATATTTCTTCTACATTGGGTTAAGGGGACAAGCTCGAGCTTTGATCGATACGGCAGCCAGAGTTTCGTTGGTTTTAAAGAGTACAAGAGATGCATTTACACTTTTTGAAGATATGGCTAATCTAAATTATCAATGGCCTTTTGAGGGGTCTACTGTTGAATGAGTAGCCGAGGTGAAAGATGTGGATTCTATCAAGGAAATTTGCCGCACAACTGTACTCATGCAGAATTACATGTTTTTAAGGATATATTTCATAGCATTTTAGAGGATACATGTGTTCTTTTCATGTGATTTTCCTTGTTTTTTGTAATTCCTAGAAAATATTATGCTTTTGGTGTTTTATTTTTTTCATAGCTAATTGATAGGTTTTTGAGCCTTTTGGAGCATAAGTTTTAACAACCCCAATTTAGGAACCAAAGGATGCATAGAGGATAAAAGAAGGAAGAAAAGGAGTTGAAATGGGCTCCTTCTCTTTTAGAATAGGATCGTTGGTCCTCGATTTTGTCTCTACTTTCTTCCACCCAGAAACAAGAAATTTCAATGAAGGCTTCTAGCTATTGGATTTTGATCGAAAGAACTTGGAAATAAGAGGCGTAGACATAAAATGCAAGAAGGCTTAAATAAGATAATTCCCACGCATAAGATGGCTACGGACTGGTTTTAGTATTTGGGCAATAACTTTTGTATAAGAAGTCCCATTGAGATGATTAAAGAGGCCACACAAAGCTAATAAATAGATATAAATAACTCTTAAGAATACATCTAAATTTCTAGATCCAAAAGTCGAGAGGACATCTAAAGATACAATTTTGGAGTAGTTTTAGTATTTGGGCCATAATTCACTCATAAAATGTCCAAATAAGGCAATCAAGATGGGAGTTAGGTCTAAAGAAATCCTAAAAGGAGTCCTCTAAATACCTCATTCATTCAACGATGAAAATATCATTTTATATATCATATCACACACCATACACCACGAAAAATGGGTCGGGGGTGATTTCGGAGGGCAAGAGATTGAGAGAGTGAGCTCGAGGAGCGAGGAAAGGAGACGAACACCATCCATTCATCAACGAGAAGAGATGATGAAGGCAAACTAAATTTTCCTGATTCGCAGCAGTTTATCTTTCTTTTTATATCATATTTTAGTTGATCATGTGTTATTCGAACATATTTATGTGTTTTGTTTTGACCATGTCCGGCTAATCGGTTTGGTTCTAAGACATGCTTTAGATTAATAATAATCATTTCTTAATCTCTTTTCATTGATGCTTTATTATATTTCTGGTCATGGATTATGTCTTATTTGGATATCTTGATTTGAATGCATATTTTATATGGTCGAAATATTTATACATATTTAGAAAACATCGTTTTGTTAGACCATTTTAGGTTTGTAGCTGATACAACATCGAAATCCGACTTGATTATATATGGTAAAGGGGTAGAAGGTTCTAGGTCCCGACGTATATGGTAATAAGGTTTTATAGTTATTATGGAATTATGGAAACTAAGAATCCTAATATGAGAATATTTCCTTATTATGGAGATTGAGTACAATTAGGAGATTTAATCACATCCTGGAAAGAAATCCTATTAGTTAGTGGACAAGTCTAAATAATTTTATAAATAGGGGATGTAGGCCCTTATTTCATAATTAACTTCAATTCTCTCACAATTTTATGTGGGATAATTCTTTCATCTTTAATTTTCATGGATCATGGAGCTCTTTTTTACAAATCTTATGGAGAGGCGAGCTCTTCTTTAGGGATTATATGGGGAAATAGAGAGGCGAGCTCTTCTTTAGGAGAAGCGAACTCTTATATAGGTGACGGGAACCCTAGATTGGGAACACGTTTCTTGTCTACACAAAGAGGACACAAGCCTCACTTTTACTCTAAGTTGATTTTATATCCTATGTTTTGAACTCTCGCATATCACTCTCAAACACTATCTGACTTAAGTATCGGAGGGCCTACACCGAGGCTGTTCAGCTTGGGTTTTGTTTTGTTGGTCGATCACGTCACCAGGAGCTTTCTGGAGGTCTATCAGGTCACCTAACGCATATTTGAGGTTAGAAATCTCTTCTCTTTCATCTATTTCCATGACCTCCTTCCCTTTCTCCATGCTACTATGTGCTAATTCCATTAATGTGACCCTTCTTGTGTCACAAGCGTCTAGTGTCCCAGCCATTTTGGCAAGCTGATCTTCTCTGGTATTATCAGCTCGCAATATATGTTCTAATCTAAACCCCTCAAATTGAGTTACCACCTTCTTAAGCTTTTTCAAGTACTCCTTCATGCGCTCTTCTGTTGCTTCAAAAGACCCGTCATACTGGCAAGCTACCAGCTGTGTGTTAGTATATGCCTTAACTCATCTTGCTCCCAGGTTGTTTGCCATTTTAATACCTTTCAGTAATGACTCATACTCAACTTTGTTATTAGAAGCCTTAAACCCAAGCTTGATTGAAAATTGAGGTTCTCCCCTTCTGGACTAGTCAGGACAATTCCCAGCCCGGCTCTTGACATCATAGTCGACCCATCTGTATATAACAACCACGCCTTTTGTTTAGCTTTGTTCTCCGCCGAACGTACCATCTCTTATAGGAAGTCCGCTAACACCTAAGCTTTAATCGTCGTTCTTGGTTCATATACCACATCGTATTCACTGAGCTCAACTGCCCACTTCACCAATCGCCCAAATATATTTAGATTACTCAAAACCTGCTTAAGAGCTAAATTAGTGCGTACCCGTGTAGAACAATGCAAATCCACCTATGTCAAGCTCTGAATAGTTCAACTCAGCCCCTCTCAACATTCTACTAATATAGTAGATAGGTTTTCGGGCAGTCATATCTTCCATGATGAGTACCGAACTTACCGCGACATCTCCAACTGATATATACAGAACCAAATCTTTGCCCGACATCGATTTAGTTAGTAATGGAATTTCGGCCAAGTACTCCTTAAGCTTATCAAAAGATTCTTCCACCTCCTTTGTCCATTCAAACTTAGATCCTTTCCTAAATGTTCTAAAAAAGGGAAAACCCTTCTCCACCGACCTATATATAAAACGAAAAGTAAGGACCAACTCTTTCATAAGTAGTATTTTTAGTTCTACTTGTGATCATATCACGAGAGCTACTTAATATCAATATGTCATCAATGTAAAGACAAATAATGACAAAAGAGTTGGGTGTGCTGTTTACATAAAAACATTTATCGCATTCATTAGTGCGAAAGCCATTGACATCATCATAGTGTTGAACTTGAGATGTTATTGCTTCAATGCTTGTTTCAATCCATACAACGATATAACAAGTCTACACACCTTGTTCTCTTGACCAAGAACTACGAACCCTTCAGATTGTTCCATATAAATGTCTTCTTCTAACTCACCATTCCAAAATGTAGTTTTCACATCGATTTTGATTTGTACATATTTGTATGTGATTTTCGTGTATTTTTGCTTTGCATTTTGTGTGTTTTGTCGGGTTTTAGGTTTATATTCTTCTCGTTTCTCTTCTTTTTAGTAGTTTTCATTTCTTATCTCATTTCATGTTTTTCTCCTTTATTTTATAAGTAATAGTTTAAGTATGTTTAATTTTCTCTTTCAGCATCGAGACGATGAAGATTAGACGAGCAATGTGCTGAGCTGACACTGGGTACCAGTCCGACATTGGGTTACCCAGTGTCCGAGTCCTGCCGATACTAGCTGCCGACGCCCGCAACCTGCGCCCGCGTCAGTCGACGCTTGGTCGATGCACACTTGCAGTTGCATCGATCCTGGCTCACGTCGATTGACGCACTTCTCGGTCGATGCAAGAGCCTGGCACGCGTCAACGCCGATGCTCCGCCCGCGTCGGTCAACGCTCAAGCAGTTTGAGCGGTTATTTTCAAAAAAATCTATATAAACTCATTGGCTTCTTCATTTTAAGTGTGCTGGGATGAGGGGGAAAGGTTTAGAACAATGCAGAGAACCCTCGGTGCATGACCCTTTCAATTTATGCAAGATTAGATTTAATAGTTCGATGTTTCATCGTTTCTATGCCGTCCGACGTTCAAGATCATTTCTCATCGTTGAAGATCGTTGGATTGCTGATGCTTTACTAGATCATAGGTTTTTCTGCATTTTGTTTAATAGTTTTTAGAGTGTAGCTTTGGTTTCCCTTTGAATGTTAATGTAGTACTTTAGTAGCGTAATTTAGTATAATCCTTTTATCGTTCTTCTCATTCTTAATTTATGTTTACGTTCATGCCTCAATTTGAAATTATGCTTTGATCATGATGATGCTTGTAGGCTAATTTTATCGTTCTAGTGCCTAGGTTCATTTAGAACCATCGGGATTGACAACCCCGATCGTGGAGATGATCCCAGCGCACTAGAACCTTGCTTTTCTTAATCATTTTAAAGACTTTCAATTTGTTGCTCGTAGATGTTAGAAAACCCCAAATTTCATTTGATCCAGTGTTTAGTCTAGTTTTTATTTCATTTCTATGTTCATAAAATCAAACACCGGAATAGTTTCTGATTAGTCTTCCTTATGATTCGACTCGAGTCCAACTAATTGCCTACAATTGCTCTGTTCTCTTGCGGATGAGCTTTTTATTTTTAAATAAAAAGCAGGTGTAAAAAGTTCGATTCAAAATTTGGCGTCGTTGCCTGGGAAGGCTAAAGGTTGTCGATTTTTGGTGTTTACTTTTATTTGTTTGTTTATGTTAGTATTCGTTTGTAATTTTTGTTTTTGTTGGTGTTCGTCTAATCTCGGTTTTTGAGTGTTGTGCTTTGTAGCCACATTTTTGAAGAATCGAGATTATTTTTATTGAAGATGGTGGATTATCGAGTTAGTTTGCCTTATGATGACACTTACGCTCCAACTTTTGATTGTCAAGTCCCTCCGTCGTATTATGACTCGCTCCGAGCGATCGAGAATCGGCCCGTGCTTTTGACTATCCCGGCCCATGTCCTTCATATTGCAGTAATCCGAGCATGGATACTTATGCACCGTCTTGTGGCTATTACGATCCGGGTCATGATGATTCTTATGCTCAATTTACCTTGTCTTATCCGATCGCAGACTCGTATGCTCCAATCAAGATTTCTATCTTTTGAGCTACGATGTTTATAATCCACCCATTTTCGATGCATATACTTCGAGCGGTGATCCTTACGCCAAAGTTTCACAAGAATTAACCATGTCCGTTTTGTCGGAATTGGAATCTTTTACGACCAATGTTTCGGATTAGGATCAACGGATAGATGAACGCATGGATCGCTTCGAGACTCAATTAGAGCAACTTTTTTTAATGACGTACGAGCCTGACCAACCTTGTCATGAGGAAATGCCCATCGTTGATGTGGAAGATTCCATCTTGGTTGAGGACAGTTCGAGCTCTGATGGTATTTTGAAAGATGTGTGCAAGGAGGTGGAGTTGACGGGTGAGAAGAAAGATTCAGAGGAAGGCATTACCGCTTCCGTGTGGTTTGATGATGAAGTTGTGCAAGTTTTGGAGGAGATCGAGACTATTGAGTCACATTTTGGACCACCCGAAGCTTTATTGAGATTTGATTTTGAGGTGGTAGACGAGATAGTTGAGAAGGTGCCTGATCACGCCATGCTACAATTGTCGTTTGACATATTTGAGGTGATTGATTACTTGCGGTTCCGACCTCCAAATCCAGTTGGAGTGTTTTGCATCTCGGGACGTGATTTTTATACCCACCTTGGTGATTATCATCGCCAATTCTTGCTCTTGGAGAATACCAAGGCGTGGCACGATCGTCATCTATTTTTAGACTCGGGATGACATCAAACGTGAAAGTCGTCAAGCTAAAGACGTTAATCAAGCGCTTCTTGGGAGGCACCCCAAGCCTTTTAACTTTATATGTTTTTGTATGTTTTTGTTCTTGTTGTTTCAGGTTCCTTTCATTATTAAGGCCCGTTGGACAATTTTCGACACCCGACTCTTCACCACAAGCGCGAATTCAGGGACGTCTCTCTCTTTCTCTTATCTTTTACCATACCTTGCTTTATTTTTCGTATTATACAATGTGGACATTGTATGGTTTAAGTGGTGGGGGGGTTTGTCCTTGTTTTGGTTAGTAAATTTTTGTATGCTTGCTTGTGGTTGATTTGAGTCGTGTGTGTTTATATTGATTGGAACCTTGACGAAGTGACGTGGTTAGATGCTTTGGTTAGGATATTTAGACTTTCGTTCGAACAATAGTGTAATTGTGGGGAATGAAGTGTAAATAGTCTATGAAGTGTCTTGTCTCCTGTTCTATTCTTGTTTCATTCCAAAGAGTCGAATACTCTCTACTAGCCCCATTTTCAGTTAACCTCTATAGGATTTTATGTAATTTTTATTTTTATTTTGGAGACGTTAAAACTCCACGTGAAAAGTTGAAAAATGTAATCAGTTGCACTTAGCAACATAAGGTTGAAGTCAATGAACTCTCGCTTTTGATTTTTGTATATTATTTTCGTTTAGTACCTCGTCTGTATGGGTACTTCATAAATATATATAAAAAAAGGGGAAAAAGAAAAAAGAAAAGAAAAAAAAATAATAAGTACAAGAAGAGAAATCATTGTACAAGTTCTTTTTTTTGTTTTTCTTAGATTGTTTTGTTAAAGAAGTGTATAGATTACTGGGCTAGTCGGGTGACGACTTGGCGGTTTGAGCAGGGATAGACTTTAGTCGAGGCATGGATGGATGACGTACATGGAGGTCAACTCATTACTTTTAGGAATTCGGAAGCTATTCTAAGTCTCTTATCTCAACGTTATCGTGGCGTCCTTTTAGTTTAGTTTTTAGTCGATTTAATGCATTAACTTCTTGAATCATATGAATGCATTAGTGATTAGTTCATTGGGTAATTGGCTTTCTCTTGTCTACGTCTAGATTAGATTTTGCTTGAGGACAAGCAAAAAGCTAAGTGTGGGGGAGTTGATTTGTACATATTTGTATGTGATTTTCGTGTATTTTTGCTTTGCATTTTGTGTGTTTTGTCGGGTTTTAGGTTTATATTCTTCTCGTTACTCTTCTTTTTAGTATTTTTCGTTTCTTATCTCATTTTATGTTTTTCTCCTTTATTTTATAAGTAATAGTTTAATTATGTTTAATTTTCTCTTTCAGCATCGAGACAACGAAGATTGGACGAGCAATGTGCTGAGCTGACACTGGGTACCAGTCCGACACTGGGTTACCCAGTGTCCGAGTCCTGCCGACACTAGTTACCAACGCCCGCAACCTGCGCCCGCGTTAGTCACCGTCGACGCTTGGGCGACGCACACTTGCAGTTGCGTTGATCCTGGACCGCATCGATCGACGCACTACCTGGTCGACGTAAGCGCCTAGCACGCGTCGACGCCGACGCTCCGCCCACATCGGTCGACGCTCCAGCAGTTTGAGCGGTTATTTTCGGAAAAATCTATATAAACTCATTGGTTTCTTCATTCTAAGTGTGCTGGGACGAGGGGGAAAGCTTTAGAACAATGCAGAGAACCCTCGATTCATGCCCCTTTCAATTTATGCAAGATTGGATTTAATAGTTCGATGTTTCATCATTTCTATGCCGTCCGACATTCAAGATCGTTTCTCATCGTTGAAGATCGTTAGATTGCTGATGCTTTACTAGATCATAGGTTTTTCTGCATTTTGTTTAATAGTTTTTATATAGTAGCTTTGGTTTTCCTTTGAATGCTAATGTAGTACTTTAGTAGCGTAATTTAGTATAATCCTTTTATCGCTCTTCTCGTTCTTAATTTATGTTTACGTTCATGCCTCGAGTTGAAATTATGCTTTGATAATGATGATGCTTGTAGGCTAATTTTATCGTTCTAGTGCCTAGGGTCATTTAGAACCATCGGGATTGACAACCCCGATCGTTGAGATGATCCCGACGCACTAAAACCTTGCTTTTCTTAATCGTTTTAAAGACTTTCAATTTGTTGCTCGTAGATGTTAGAAAATCCCAAATTTTATTTGATCGAGTGTTTAGTCTAGTTTTTATTTCATTTCTATGTTCGTAAAATCAAACACCGGAATAGTTTCCGATTAGTCTTCCTTGTGATTCGACTCGAGTCCAACTTACCGCCTACAATTGCTCCGTTCTCTTGCGGACGAGCTTTTTATTTTAAAATAAAAAGTAGGTGTAAAAAGTTTGATTCAGATTTGGTGAATTTCAAGATTGTGCAGTGCAACAATTGCCAAAATCACCCTAATAGAAGTGATCCTTATTACATGTGAATAAGTATCAAAGAATTCGTATCATTCTCTTTGTTTTTAACTTTTGGATACTAGCCTAGCTTTATACTATCGAGCCATCATCTTTATACTTTCTTCTTAAGACCCACTTGCATCCTATGGGCTTATTACCATGGGGAAGATTAGCTGACTCCCATGTATGATTATGCATAATAGAATCAATCTCAGCACTGATGGCTTCCTTCCACATAGAAGCATCAGGATTAGACAAGGCTTCTTGAATGGTACGAGGCTCATTATCTAACAAATAGATCGTGAAATCCAGACCAAACGTTTTAGCAGTCCTAGCCCTTTTATTGTGCCTTGGTTCATCATCATCACCATCTTGCGATGCATCTGCAAGGGGTGTTGGTTCATCTTCAGCATCACGATATCTCTTGTTAGAACCATGACCATTTCCTTTGCAAGGACAAATGTGTTTAAAGAATACTCCGTTCCTTCAGTCACATCAAGTATATCAGACTAGTGTACTAAGAACCTATACGCAGTGCTATTATGCGCATATCCAATAAAGATACAGTTGACTGTTTTGGGTCCTATCTTCACTTGCTCCAGCTTTAGGACTCTTTCCTTAGGAAAGAACCCCCACACTTTGAGGTAACTATAAGTAGAAGCTTTACCTTTCCATAGCTCGTATGGAGTCTTTTCCTTTCCTGTGTGGGGTACCCCATTCAAAATATGGTTAGTGGAAATGATCGATTCCCCTCACATACTCGGGGGTAACCCTGAACTGATTAACATAGCGTTTATCATTTGTTTTCAGGGTTCGATTCTTGCGTTCAGCAATGCCATTCGATTGAGGTGAATATGGAGCACTTGTTTGATGAATTTTATTGTGTTCAACACATAACTCTTGAAACGGTGAAACATACTCTCAGCCTGGATCACTTCAAATTGCCTTAATTCGAGTATTTAATTGATTTTCAACTTCACTCTTGAAGTTTTTAAAAGCATCAATTGCTTGATCTTTGACTTTTAGCAAATAAACATAGCAATATCTTGTGCAGTCATCAATGAAATAGATTAAGTACTTTTTCCCCCTCTAGTTTGCACGAGTCTCATGTCACAAATATCAGTGCGAATTAACTCTAGAGGTAAAAAACTTCTTTCCACTTAATGAAAAGGTGTTCTCGCCATTTTTGCTTCAACATAAATCTCACACTTGTGTTTTGAGTCAAGTTTCACATTATTTAGTAAATTCATATTTACCAATTTCTTTATTGATTCCATGTTAATGTGTCCAAGTTTAACATGCCACAAATCACAAGACTCAACGATATAAGAAGCATCAATAATTTGATATTAATAACTGGACGTTTGGTCATTACATTCAACTTAAACAGCCCCTTTTCAAGGTGAATCATAGAAAGGAACTTTTCTCTCTTAGTAAGCAAAAACCGACTAGACTCAAAAACTAGCTCAAACCATGTTGGATAAGCAGGGACCCAAAAATAAGATTTTTCCTAATATCCATAACATGCATCACTTTATTTAAAGTTATCTCTAGACCGGACGTCATCTTCAGCAGCACCTTCCCAATTCCAACAACTTTAGCAGTAGAGGAGTTTCCCATATGAAGGTTCCTTCTAGTAATTGGGATATAGTCAAAAAACACATCCCGGTCAAAACACACATGAAAAGTAGCTCCAATATCGATAAACCACTCTCTTGGGCTATCTACGAGATTAGCTTCCATCACCAGCGCACAGAGATCCAAGTCAGACATACCTTCGGTAATGATGTTAACAATATTCCAACTCTGTTTCAGCAATATTCAGCAATCTCTTTCCATGCCAAGGCTTGCCATAGTTATGACAGCTGCCTTCAAACTTCTTGGCCTTCTTCTGATTCATCTTGCCTTTCCCATAGCCTTGGTGCTTTCGTTTATTCCTAGAATCAACCTCAACCAAGTGAGCCTTTGCCTCCATCATTGAGATCTTTCCATACTTTGCAGTAGACAGCCAATTACCTTCTTCGATGCATAATTTGACGATCAAATTCTCTAAAGTCATTTTATATCGCTTATCCTTCAGATAGTTTTTGGAATCTCTCTAACTCGGTGGCAGTTTTTCAATGATAGCGGCCACTTGGAAGTTTTCATAGATATGGATACCTTCAGATTGTATGCAGTGCAATATCATTTGCAACTCCTGGAATTGACTCATCACAGTCTTAGAGTATATTATGACAAACTCCAAAAACTGTCTGATAATAAACTTTTTAGTATCGGCGCCATCGATCTTGTACTTATTTTCCAAGGAAACTCAAAGTTCCTTAATAGTACTTTTGATCGAACTGTACACCCTATGCAGCGCATTGTCTAGTCTATTCAGGATATAATGCCTGTAGAGATAGTCCCCTTGTGTCCACGCATCAAGGGCAACTCTGTGAATTAAACTCGTATCTTTTTCAGTCACAACAAGTGCAGCCTCAGTCAAGTACCGAGACAAGTTCAAAGTGGTTAAATAAAAGACCATATTTTACTGCCAGGTTTTGAAACTACTTCCATTAAGTCTTTCAAGACGTTTAGCATGGGCAGCAACTAAAGCAATTATCGCAGAACCAAAAGAATTGATCCAGATCCAGATGAAAAAGCATAGAGTTGTTAGGTACACCAGTGAAAGGTCCATAAGAAACTGAACCAGATCCATTCGATGGCATAGAAGATTTTGTCTGAGCAGGCATGGTTGAATTCGTCAGAGGAGGTGCAATTGCGTTGGTCGAAGCAGGCAGCGTTGAGTTATTCAAATTAGAGGTGTTATCCATTAGTTTAAATAACAAATAAGAATCTTAGACTTATTGGGAGTACAAAAATAAAACTAGGAAGATAGTGGGGGATAATTCAAACTAACACAAATCTATAATAAACAACGATGAATAAGAACAGAAAAAGAAAAAGAAAAAGTGTCGAGGCGAGTGAACTCTTTCCTTAAGATTCTTGTTATCCCATACGCAGTGCTCACGGATCGATGACAACGAATCTCCCAAGATATAATGACAATAGATCTAGAAGTAGTAGTCAATCTAGTCACCTTAGCAACGAGAACTGGGCAGACAACCGAGCAAAACCCCAACTGAAAACTATATGATACGTGAGACAGGCAGGGAAATTATGAAATGTATGTATGCTGATGATTTTCTTATGTACGAATTTACACTGCATAGAGTTAGTATTTATAGTTGAGAGATAACCCTTAAACAAGGAAGTAAATTGCAGGAATTAAGATTCCTAATACAAGTCAAATTCCTAATATTATTCCACAAGAAAGACTGGAAAGTTCTAAAAAAGGTTCAAGACATAAGACTCAAGCCTAGCAGGGATAGGACGGGCAATGGGCCAGGAACCACAAAATACGTGGCATGAGCCTCGAGCCAAGATCCATGAACTAGAACTGTGCCAAGTCGAGTCGAGCCGGACGGGCGGGCGGGTAGTGGTGTCGCGCGTGTGGGGACTCTCATCCCAAATTAACTGTCCATCTCACTTCATATAAAAAAAACTATCTATAAATGGTTCTTCTTCCTATGTGGGACTTTCCATTTCTCAAAAGGAAATTTCACTCTCTATTCAACTTTCAAATTCACTTTTTAAATGTCCAACTTTGTTCATTGATTTCTTACTCATCCAAATATAGATTTGTAAAAATGAATACACCATGTTCATCTACTCAAAACGTAGATTAAGAATATGAAGATTGTTTCTGAAAATATTGAACTTTCAATTTTTGAAATATTGAGACAAAGTTACCAAAAATAACTTCTCAAATCTCTTTTTGTCCAACAAAAACGAAAACGTATACCAACTAAAATCACACCCTGCCATTTATTATTAAGCTTAACTATGTTTTTATTGGAGAACAAATTCTAACCTTAAAAATGAATGTAAATAGTTGGCAACCGGACTTAAAAAAGCTGAATCAAATTGTGATTCAAAACTTTTCTTATTCTCTCCAATAATTAAGAGTATAAAAATTGAAAAACTAAACCATATAGTTTATATAATTCCCAATAAAAAACTTAACTAATATGCTATTTAATAAGAAAATACTGACAAAATGAAAAACAATGACTGAGGTAGTCTCTTACTTTTTTCTTGTGATTTTCACCATTTAAAAAAATTAAAACCCTAAAAGAAAAATGAGCAATTGTTTAAGAAAAAAAATACATAAATAAAAGTTACCTAATATTTGAATAAATCACAGTAAGTCAATTCAATTCTTTAAAAAATTAAATTAAGAACATCTGAGAATCAACTGAATCACAAAAAGTCAATTAAATTCTTAAAAGAAATTATGAACATCCAAGAATCAAGCTCCAAATTATTGATCCACTCACCAACATCCCATTAAAATTCATAACTCAATTGCCAAATAAAAAAGAAGTGAAAATTAAACAAAAATGCAGCTAGATGAAATAATTTACCTTTGGCAAACACTTGTGTTGGGCCAGATTAACGGGTCATGACCCGTTAGGCCATCGGACCCGATACTATAATGTATTAGTTTTTGTACTGTGATGTATTGGTTTTTGTACTGTAAAGTATTAGTTTTTCATAAATCTCTAACCCGTGATATGATGTATTGATTTTGTACTGTAATATTTTTGTACTATGATGTATTGATTTTTTTATTATAATGTATTGGTTTTGCGCTATAATATATTCATATAAAATTTTGGCTTAACGAATGATCCGTTAGTCCGGCCTAACAAGAGTGTTGTCCTTTACCTTTTTTATTTGTCAATTTCAACTCTTATTTTATACTGATCTGGAACATGTGTTTTATTAATAACTTCCACGTTTAATCATACGTTACATTTGCATCAATCTTAAATATGAGAATAAAACATCATCTTTAAAACTGAATATCATGATTATTAATATAATACAAAGTAATGCTTATTTTATAAAAGACTGAAAACTATATGTAGGAGTAGGATTGAATGGCTGGTGTCTAATAGAATCTGAAATTGCCATTTTATCACACACCTGAAAAAACAACCAAAGCTAAATTTAAAATGCAAATTAATTAATCACGTCAGTGTTATAATTACTTAAGAAGTAAATGGAAGGACATTTAATTAGTGAGGAAAATGCATTTTTAGCCACAAATGTATTTATGAATCTTGCACACCAGATTATTTTACCTGAAAAGTTTATCTTGGGAACTTTTGTGAGAGTCAGACCCTGCAATATATAATTAGATGCTAACAATATTTTTATAAGGTAAAATTAGAGTGATGCTAACAATATTTTTATAAGACTAGTGTAGACACCCGCGTATTACGCGGGTAGAACGAAATAATACATAATAACACCAAATTGAAAAAAAAATTTTAATACTAGAAATTAAATTGTTCATGCAATAAAGAAAATGTTCACTTGAGGTTTTGAAAAATCTCTTTGTACACAATATTTGATGTCTTACTAACAATGTTACCATCGTCGTCGCAGCATAATATTTTTAATCCTTTACAACTCTTCACCTGAGAGATGGCGACATAGAGCTGGCCGTGGCTAAAAATAGGTCTTGGTAAGTATAAACCAACATTGGATAGAGTTTGACCTTGACTCTTGTTTATAGTCATTGCAAAACAGACGATAAGTGAAAATTGTCTCATCTGAAATTTAAAGGGGACCCTGCTATCCGATGGACTCAACATCATACGTGGAGTATAGACCTTCATTCCAATATTAGTTCCTAAAAGAATCTTTGCCTCAATAATGCGTTCTCCGAGTTGGGTAACGACCAACCTTGTACCATTGCATAATCCAGAAGCTTGATCCATGTTTCGAATCAACATAACTGGAACTCCAATCTTCAGTTTGAAAACATGATTAGGAATCCTGAGCACTTTATTGTGTTTAGAAAGCCGACCGAGTACACTTGATGTTTTTCTTCTCCATTCACATATGTTTTGCAAATGGTGTCAGAACTAAGATATACTCTTTCATCCCCTGGAAGTATAGACATTACTTACTCATTAACTGTCTCAACAATGATATTGGTTGGTGCAAGAATAGCTCTTTCTTCGAAGAATGAGTGATCGCCGAAGTTTTCTAAAATGAAAGGATAAGTGTTCTCCACAATCGCAGCAACGTGATCACCTGAGGTGTTAATGAGTATATCGTCAGGTATATCAATTAATGTTTTACCATCAATTTCTTTTCCGATATTTCCATCACTAATTTTAAGTATCCATTCTGAGAAATCTTTGATTTCGCTTGTAACAGATGGTGACATTGTCTGCCCAACAGTTAATCTCATATTCTTCGTCAATCTGAGAATTTTACAGTGTTCTCATAATCTAGATGAACATATACTGGCATAGATAATGTCTTCTCGACTACCCTTTGGAACAACGGGAAGAATATGGCGAAAGTCTCCACCAAGAACTACAACCTTGCCAGCAAAATGGCAAGTTCTTTCTTTCCTCTGGTGCAATAAACTTCAAACTTTTATGTAGAGTTTCAAGACAGAATCTACTCATCATTGGTGCTTCATCCCAAATGATTAATTTTGACCTATCCATAAGAGTAGCTAATTTTGTTCCAGGTGTTATTGAGCACATGAAGTCTTTTGTTATAGTCAAAGGTATTCTAAATCGAGAATGTGCAGTTTTACCACCTGGAAGCAAAAGTGCAGCAACACCACTTGAAGCAACATTGAGCACAATGTCACCTTGTAGTTTGTCTATTCCACGAAAATTTTGATATGGTTCCATGAAGTGCAATAATAAGTTAAATATTAAGAAATTATTTTCAGAAGTTGAATAAAAACAAAATAATAAGAGGCTATAGCTAACTTTTGATTGAATTGGATTTAATTTTAAAAGAAAAAAACATTACCTGAACGCTTATTTTTAAAAAAACACTTCTAGATTTTCTTGCTTGTTTATGCCCGACAGGGGCCTGCCAGCTCAGGAAGCCAAACGATCAATATTGGCAATAAAATTGTGACCCTGATGTACTGCAAAGAATTTATCATATGATTATATGGCTTGACTAAATTCTTTCAATGAGGAAGGACAAAAGAATATATATTAATAGAAAATGCATTTAAAATTAGTTCATATATCCATGTATCCATAAATAAACGAATATAAACGAATGACTTCATATCGATAGACTTACAGTTAGTCAAATCCGATAATGTTGTGGGAGGTGTGAAATGACGAGGGGTAGTACCTACCCAGAATGCAAATAAAATCCGAAATTAAAGTTTTTCAAAATTTGAAAATATTGTTACTAATTTAATAATAATGAATTATAAACATCAGAAAGCATTCGATTGGATATTATACTGAATTATAGTTAACTTTAGACTGATTTGGATTTAAACTTAAAAGAAAAAATATTACCCGAACGCTTATTTATTAAAACAACACTTCTAGATTTCCTTGCTTGTTTATGATTAATATTGGCAGTAGAATTGTGACCCTAATGTACTGCAATGAACATAAGTGATGATTAAAATGGATACCTCATGAGGTAATCCTCAAATTAAATTATATATTTACCAAAGATTGGGATATGTACTTTTATTGTTAGTAGTAATAACTGACCTGGTGGATTAGAAATGATGTTGTTAACTGTTGGTTCTACACACAAAAAATCTTAAATTGCTATTTAAACTTCTCGTGACTTCAGATACAGTTGATGATGTTTGATTTAGATATTTTCCTCGATAAGTCCGAGAGTCGACTACAAAAAAGAATTAGCATATAATTATATGGCTTGATTAAATTCTTTTAATGAGGAAGGACAAAATAATATAAATTAATAGAAAATTTATGAAAAATTAGTTCATATATCCATGTATCCGTAAATAAACGAATATAAACGAATGGCTTTATAACGATAGACTTACAATTAGTCAAATCCGATAATGCTGTGGGATGTGTGAATTGATGAGGGGCTAGTACCTACCCAGAATGCAAATAAAACCCCAAATTAACATTTTTCAAATTTTGAGAATATTGTTAATAATTTAATAACAAGTAATTATAAACATCAAAAAGTTAGTTAATAAGATACCGATATACATTAATCAACACATTTCCAAAAGTTTAAATGTAAAATTGAAATACCTCTTGGGCAGCCGGGTCCAGTAGAAGACAAAGGCGATAGCGAGAGAACATGATGATTTGAATGAGAATTATCCTTGTTAATAGTAAAGCCTATAATTAAACCTCTAAATAAATTCACATCTATAAATACACACACACATATATAAATATATATTAATAATTTTTAGTAAATACATTATTAATATTTGAAATATTATTTTTTGAAGATATAAACAAAAGAAAAAATCATTTTAACATTAGTTGATGGAAAGAGAGTATACAAACCATCAATCTTACAAAGTTAAAGAAACTTAGAACAATATATTACTCTATTTCATCTTCGAAATTGGAAAATATAATACAATATACAGCTGCCTAAAAATAGATTAATAAAAAAAGCTTAAACTATGAATATAAATTGAACATCACATGTAAATTGATTCGATACATCAAATGAATTAGACAAATAATCTTCTATTTATAGACTTACAAATAATCAGATCCAATAATTATTAAACTTTTACTCCACAAAATGAAACATTTAATTATGAACATCACATGTATTTTAATTGGAGACTTCGATGTTATTATTCACTTGAACATGCAAAAATTGAAATCTGAATTACCTCTTGAAGAGCCGGTCGAGTCAATGATAAAAACGATGGAGAAAGAACACCATGATTCGAATTAAATCTTGTTTTAAATTTAATTAGAGTGAATTTCATTGCAAAACTGTTCAATATATATATATATAATATATATATATATATATATATATATATATATATATATATATATATATATAATTGGTTGTTGCCTGTGTTTCGTCATGCGAAACTGTCCTTAGGGATCTTGCTCATTGATACACAATCTATTTTCATTAAAATTACACAACCTATTTAGTAGATCATGGATTTACCTTGTTACAGTTCAACAAAAATAAAAATAAGATGAATAGAAAGGTTTATCCCTAGACAAGGACAAACAAAAATGACTGGGAGCAAGACCCAAAAGTCCTTTCACCAACAAGTAGAAATAGATAGCAACCTGCTCTGGACAACACCACCTTTCATTTAGTTCTCGCGAAGAGCCTTCGTGAGCTACAGTCTACTAAAGCTTTGCCCAGCAACTCCATTGATTTGGTTGCAGTAGTTGGAAATTTCCCGATACCACTCTGGTTTTCTTCCCAAGCCAAAACCCCCTCAAAAACTGGAAACGCCTTCAAGTCCAAACCAATGGCAGAAACCACCCCGTCTCCGCCATAGATGGCACCGTTTTCCCCAAAATCCATCACCATTCCGCCACCACCGCCTCAAACCCGGTTGTCAATAACGCAACGGCGGAAATCCACCACCAGTATAGCCACCACCGCTGCCGTCGAATCCAATTTTCGGCAACCATCTAAAACCCGACCGCCACTATTTTCCAGTCACCCACCATCGTCAAAATCCTCAACGGAACCGCCGCCACTGCCGAATTCCAAAAGCACCAGCCACCATCGCCTGTCCGCCACATGACCTGCCTTTTCAGTCGGCCAAAACATTCATCTTCGCCGTCGGAATAATCTCGGGCCGATAACCCCATCGCCACCTTCCAGTCCAGCCAATGGTCGTCGGAGAAGCTGTCGCCTCGGCCCTTCTCTGACGAGACGCCACCGCGTGGTTGCCGAGATGGGGATGCAGAACATGGCCTTAAGTCAGAGCCCGTCGCCGCCACACTATATCACCATTATTATAATAAAAGAAATTTATAATAAATGAAAGATTGCATAAATTTTATTTTTTAATTTTAATTATATATTGTAGTAAGGTTATTTTAGTCTTTTCATTTATGACTATTTTTGTCTAAAATATTTGGGGTCAACTAATAAAATTTTGGGGTGCGTATATCCGGCCCCTTAAGTATATATATACACACATATAACATTTATCATAAAATTCAATAAAATTATATAATGCCCCAATATATACATACTTAATAAGCCCAGTAAACTCGACGAGCAATTCGTACTCGCACCCAAAGTGTTCCTCAACTTTTTCCTTCAACCTCTCTGCAAATCGGCCAATTATTCATCATTTGAATCGATTAAATGGTGAAAACAATAATAAATAATAGGGAAAATGAATAGAGGACCTCGGATGGGGAGGAAGGGGATGATGAGATGGGCAGTGTTGGTGGAGATGAGATGAGGGAGTGTGGTTGACAACACATTGGGTCTGTACCCAACTGTGCTACTGCTTTTGTGTATGAACTCCAATTCCTATCCAAATTTGACTTTTTTTTTTCATTGTTCAGAAAAAAAAACAAAAGAGAATATATATATATACACACACATATACATACGGATTTGGCAGAGAAAGAGAAAGCTACCTGCTACCTTGCAGGTGTCGGGCGAGAGGAAATTCCGAAGGATGAGTCGCGGGTGCTCCGCCATTTTTGATTGATTTTCTAAATCATTTCAACTCAGCATTTATGAATTGTTTTGATTTTATATTTTTATTTTTGGGAAATTTCCAATAATTATGAAGTATTTGTATTTCCAATAACCACTTTTCCATTTAATTATTAATTATTATTATAACCATCTTCATAATATGAAGAAATAGATAAAATATCGAAAAATCCGCATCAATCCGTATTAGTTTTTGAAGATCTGTAAAAAAAATCAGAAAAGTATCAAAAACAAAAACAAAAACAAAAACACAACAAAAAAAAAACACACACACACACACAATCTTCAAAGATATATGAGATCTGCAAAAAAAAAACGAATTAGATATGAACAAAAAAAAAGAATTCAACGCGAATTAGAATCACAGATCTGGAAAACGATTCAATCTGGGAATTCGCTGTTATTGGTTTTTCTCAATATGAATAAATAAATGGCAAGATTGACTGCAAATGAAAATCATCAATCAGATATTTGCAAAACTGTGTAAAATGAAAAGAAAACATGAGATGGGAGAGATATATTCACAATTTAATCGGACGAAATACTAAATTATTAAAAACAAGCCATCGATTCAAAATTTTGGAAGCAAATCCGGAGATCGATTAAATCTGGAAATTATTAAAAACCTCCCATCGATTTTTTTCGGGGAAAATTTTTGGAGAGAATGAACTGAGAATAGAAGCAGACATACGAAATACGCTTTTTCTTTCTTGAGATGGACAATAGATAACAAAGGAAAAAAAGTTCTTATTTATACCAGGCTAAAAAATCTCACTTTGATAATAAAAAATACGAACCATTAGAAGCTGTCAACTCATATTTCGAACCTACCATAAGATGACACATGTCATCCGGACCTACTGCTGAGTGACACCTAGGTTAGGGCGTCAACAACATTAACAAATAGGTGGATAAGTAATATTCAATTACAGTTCTAATTTTATTATAATATATAAACTAAATATAGTAATAAAATTTAACTTTTATATTCATATCTAATTATATATTTTCTTAAAATAACATATGATATGTATGGTAAATTTTCACATGAATTAAATATATAATTAATAATTTAAATAGATTTTTTTAAAGTGGGTGACTTTATTATTGAATAAAAAAAATTAACTTACTTATGTTATTTTTTTTATATAACCATAGTAAATAAAAAATATGTGTGTATATATATATATATATATATATATACTAGTTTAATACTCATGTGTTACACGGGATTAATCAAAAGATAAATATAAAAATATTTATAACTATTATAGAGTTTTTAAATCTAAAATTAAGAAAAATTCAAAAGATACCGTATTCTCAACTCGTGTCTTTTAAAATTTTAATATTTAAATTAAATTATATAATAATTCTTAGTTACATACCTAGAGAAATTCAAAAGATGTTATTCTCAACTCATATTTTATTGTACTGGTGTCTAGTTAATATTTATTAATTATTATTATATAAATTTATTTATTTTTTATTTAATTTAATTCTTTAATAATATTTAGTTGTATACTCAGATTATTGAAGTAACTCATCATTTAATTATATTATATATTTTAAATTTTCTTCTAAATACAATGTATTTAATTTATTAATAAATAATTAAGTTTTTTTATAATTAACATTATTTTATAAGTAAATTTTCTTTTAATTAAGATAAGTATTTGAATAATATGACTTCTTATATATTTATATTAGAAGATTAAAAGAAAATATTGAATTGGATAAAATATAATCAAAGGAAAATATTAAATTATAAATATATATATATATATATATATATATATATATATATATATATATATATATATATATATATATATATAAAGATTAAGTTAAACAAAATATAATAAAAGAAATATAATAAATTAGGTAGATATTAAAATTCTTATATTTATTAAGTTTCAAAACCACCATAACTTGCCAAGTAAGCATTCGAACTACCAAAAAATTACATGTCAGCCCAAAACTTCATAAGCAGACACGTAAGATAGAGATCTTTTCATTTATTATATAGGTGTGATATATATACTAGATTAACACCAGTGTATTACACAAGATTAATCAAAAGATAAATATAAAAAAATATTATAATAATTAAATAGTTTTTAAATATTAAAAATAAAAAATTAAAAGATATCGTATTCTCAACTATCTATGCCTAATCACTATTTATTAACTATTATTAAAAAAATTTATATTTAGATATTTAAATCTAATTCATTAATAATCTTATTTACATACTTAGAAAAATTAAAAAAGTTTTCACGTTCTCGACATGTGTCTAATATCTTTTACTTAATTATTATTATTATTATCGCCAAGTAACCATCCGCACCACTAGAAATTACACACCAAATAAGCATCCGCAACACGTAGGATATGAATATTTTCATTTAGTACATAGTATGATATATATATATATATATATATATATATATATATATATAATTTAAAACATGCGGTTATATAACTCCAGTATAATTATATAAATTATGAATTATACTAAATTAAATATAATTGATTTATATTACTATATATTGAGTTTACAATGTTACTTTGTGAACATTATTAACAATAAAAAATAACTACTAATATTTGCATATTTAGTAAATATTGTTTATAATTATATTTTTAAAGTTGATGTATAATAAAGTTATTATATAGCATAATAACCCTCATATATAGTAGAATTTAATATAATTACATTATAAATCATGCTATATCCAAAGTTATTTTAATGATACATTAACAATAATAATAAATAATATATAATAGTAATATTTTATATATCTAATGAAGATATAAATTAGATTTCTATGAAAATATACTAGTAATATTTTAAATTAATATATTGCATTTGAAATTATGTATTTATGAAATCAGATAAATATAAAAAATTATAAAATCAGATAAATAAAAAATGTACTCCCTCCGCCTCAAAGAGATAGGCGTACGGTTATTTAACACAATTTAAGAAAACATTGGTTAATATAGTTAAAGTATTATCTTTCCAATATACCCCTAAAGTTAAATAATTGTGTATTCATTGTTACTCAGTTTTCTTAAAGTTCATCTAAGTAAGTGGTATAGTGTGCTAATTATAGGGATACATATGGAAAGAAAAATCAAGTTTAATAACAAGGTTATTATTTTTTGATACCCAAAATTTCAACCAAGCATATCCTTTTGGGATGGAAGAAGTTTTATTAATTCTAAAAAACTATCAATATATTTTAAATTAAGAAAGATCCAAAAAATATAAGACTTTATAAAATATTTTGAAATCAAAATAAAATAAAATTAATTTTAAATTAACATAATGTGCAATTCATTAAAAACTTGTTGATTTGTAGTAAAAAAAATATATGTAATAATTAATTTTTCAAATCATACAAAAAAAAATCTCTTTCTATACAATCGTGCTAATTAATTAAATTTATATATATAATACTAATTCATGTCCAGTCATCTAATTTAAATATTGATTTTAAATATTAATTTCTAATAAAATATGACATCTTTTGGATTACTATAAGTATGTGAATAGAATTATTAATAAATCTAATCTAAATATTAAAATATAATTAAACCGATAATAATAATAATAAATAGTGATTCAAAACTGATAAAATGCGATTAAAGTAGGGAATGTATAATCTTTAAAAGATTTCTAAGTACATAACTAATAAATATTAGTGAATCTAATTTAAAATTTTAATAATGAAATTTGATAAATAGCTATTTGACACCGGTACAAGGCACATGTTGAGAATATGAAAACTTTAGAATTTTTATAAATATGTAAATAAAATTATTATTGAGTTTAAATCTAAATATTAAAATATAAAATTAGTTAATAATAATAATAATCAATAAGTAATGATTAGACATCGGTATAAAATACAAGTTGAGAATATATATATATATATATATATATATATATATATATATATAATACTTAATTGAACATATTTTTATATTTATGTAACTGCTTTTCAATTATATATATAATAATAATTTATTATTAAATCATTTTAATTGTTTAGTAAATACATATTTTAATGTTTATATAATACATAAATATAAAAATATTAATACTTTTTCATTAAATAATTAAAAAAATTTACATAAGTATAAAAGTTTTAAATAATAAATTGGTATGTATATATATATATATATATGTATGTATATATATGTGTGTGTGTGTGTGTGCGCGCGCGCGCGCACGCGCGTGTGTGTGTGCGCGCGAGCGAGAGACTAAATTGAACCTAATATTTTTAAACTACAATATATTGAGTTTGCAACGAATGATGTTAATAATGAAAATTAAATTACTAATAATTATATATTTAAAATATTGTTATAATTATATTTTGAATACTGAATATATTATAAAGTTATTATATAGCAAAATATTTTTCTTGTGAAATCAAATTTAATATAATTCTAATAATAAATTATTATAAAGTTATTGTCTAATAAGTGTATTCCACCGTTCATCCATATTATTATCTTTTTTATAATCATATTCTTCATTTGTTCAAAATTTACAATGACGAGCAATTTGCAAATATATATGTACAAACTGATAAATAAAAATATATTAATAGAATATTAATTCATCAAAACTTTAATATCTTGTTAAATTATAACCAAAGTCAAATTCATGTCGTTTTTTTTAAATGTGAAAAGAATCAATTAAACTCAAAGACCATTTGAATAAATTTATAAAACTATAATTATATTACGATTAAGAATATTTAAAATATATTTTTAGCCAGTTTGATGTCCGCGCACCTAATGCGCTTAAGTTCTCTATCCTAATGTAAAATTTGGACGATACCTTTTTTCTAATTTATTTGGACAAAAATATCTTAACATAAAACATTAATTATGAGAGATAAATTATAGATATTTTATATATTTTTAATAAAATCAAAATTATATATATTTAACACTTGATATTAAGTTAAATTACTATTTTATAGTAGTTATGATACTGTTAGTAAGAGTTACCTATCAATTTTGAAATAAAATAAATATTAAATAATCTTAATGTATTATATTATTTAATTACGTTGAAAACATATGAATATAAGTTTAGAAGTTCAATTTATAAATTTCTCAATAATATAAAAAAAGAGTTTTTTTTAAATAAAGATAAAAAAAACCTCAACAATATTCATAAACTGTCTTTACAAAAAATAAAAAGAACGACAAAGAAAAGAAATATATGGAGCAATTTGCAATAGAGCAATTTGCTCCGGAGCAATATGCTTAAAAGAAAAACAAATAAAATGAATGAGACTTCAATTAGGAGAAAATCTATAGGAATGGGAGTTAAATTAATAAAGAGTTTATTGATTGACTATATTTAGATATTTTAATTATTTCTTTTAATTTGTTTTCCATAAATAAAAAGATCTATTAAATCTCTATCCATAACAATTAATAAATGGCAAATAAGTAAATATAAAATTAGGAAAGTAATGAACTTACCTAAAACTCCTTATTAATCATGCAAAATTATATCTTTATCCCCGTTGTTCCTAAGTAATTCGCTCCATGTAGCATTATTGATAAAATTATATATACCACCCTAATTAAATGAGTACAAGAGGGATAACGGCTTACACAACGGGTGTTGCTCATAAAATATATTTTAAAAGACTAAATGCAAAGATGAGTACCATTTAATGGGGCAATTTATTACATGCACCTGGGTGCACCTTACTAGGGCACCCTGTAAATATCATTTATCATTCAGTTATACGTGATGATATATGACAGTTATATATGATGATATATGATAGCTATACGTGATGATATGTGACAAAGATTTAGAGTTTAGGGTCTACTTTTCCATTTTAAAGTTTAGTTTTACATTTTAGGTTTTATTTTTCCATTTTTAAGGTTTAATTTTCCATTTTAAGGTTTAATTTTCCATTTTTTTTATTTCATATTCCATTTTAGGTCCCGACAAAAATCTATCATTTATATGTGATGATATGTATTAGTTATATGTGATGGTATGTGTTAGTTATATGTGATGATATATGATAGAGATTTTGTTTTTAGAGTTTAATATTCAATTTTGGGGTTTTGTTTTCCATTTTAGAGTTTAGTTTTCCATTTTTAAGTTTATTTTTTCTTTTAAGATTTTTTTTAGGGTTTTAGATTTTAGATTTAGAATTTCAATTATTTGTGATGATATGTATCAGTTATATATGATGATATGTACCAATTATATTTGATGATATATGTCAATTATATATGATGATAAATTAAATTAATGGGTGCATCTTATATAAGGTGTACCTAGGTCCACGGTATAATGACTTATTTTATGGGAAAAAAGGACTTAGTGTACACTAAACAGAAAAACACAATGATTTAATGGTTTTTAAGAAAAAAAATACTAAACAAGAAAACCTCTAATAAAAAAAAAAGGAATAAACTGGAAGAAGAATAAATACCTTAAAGGAGATGAGACCACACTCAAAAATAATTTTTCCACACCTTTCCATCGGCCAGGCTTCTTCCGTGGCATCAATCATAAATCTGCAACATATATATTTGGTATTAAAATTCTAACCATAAAAATACTGAAAGTATAATATAAATATAACATAAATATGCCAATTGATTTTAGATATGAAGAAAAACCATATCCAAATATGATTTAATTAGCATATCGGTATCTTGGATTTTTAAAACTAATACTCGAAGGAAAAATCATATCTAAATAAGTATATGTATTTCTAATGAAATCAGATCGAAGGACAAAATTTATCAAAATTTGTTTGGATCTAATTCAGAAAACTAAGATCTAATTTGGATTTATTTTTTTCTATTTATTTCTTCGATTTGTCTTTCTGCAAATAATTTTTTAATTTTGCTTCCATAAGAAAATCCAAATCGAAGATCAAAATATCAAAATGGATAGAAAAATGAAAATAGAGGGTTGGGTCTAATCAATGTTATACAAATACTGACAACTTTCTCGATCTAAGAATGAGAATAGAACAAAAACAAAAGGCTTCGTAGACTGCGGTGTTTTGTTGAGAAAGATATGTGAAAAATAATTTCCAGTGCTCAACAGATCGAAGCATAAATAATCAGATCGATACGAAATACAAATCATATCCAGATTGATTGATATTTAAATAAAATTTGGTAATTATACACTATGAATCAGATTGAAGGTACAAAAATAATACACGAAAATAATCAGATCGATTACAAAAAGGGGTGGTGGGGGTGGTGGTGGATATTTTTACAAGAAAAATATATTAATAAAAACTAAAATCGAAGAACATAAATCTAAGATTATTATAGAAGAAATGAAGAAAAAAAATATGTATGGAATTATTATATGGCAGTATGATAACTTTAGAAAAGGTTGGAAGAAGCATAGTTTTTGTCTTTTTTCTTGGTTTGAAGATAGTACCGATTAAAAAAAAAAGCTAGAGACCACGGCGTTTGGTAGAGAAAGAGAGATGAAAAATAACTTCCTAACCCTATATTTCTAATGAAAGGGTTTTCTTAAAAGAAAATGCTATTATACCAGGGGGAAAAATATCCAAAAAGGAATCATTTCAACACAAAACACCAGAGGTTGACAAATTATCTTTAGGAGCTACCAGACGACGACACATATCATTTAAAGCAACCACAAACTGACACATCAGCTATCTAACAACAAAAATTAACAAATAGGGTAGATGCCTGTAAAACTCAACTAGCTTGATGGCAGTGATTGTGTAAGCAAACAAGATGGTCCAAATGATATTTGGCCCAATAAATAAAAATGAATTTAGAATGTAATCTGGATTTGTAAACTCGACTTTTAAAAGAGTTTGGGGTAAATAATAATTTGAAAATGAATGAGCATAATCTTGGGTCTATATATTTAAATGCATTAAATTAGATTTTTTAATATATAAAAACTTAAAATAAGGTGTTGTGATTTAAAAAGGACTTGATCTTGTAATATGAGAATAAAATAAATAGTTTATCGCAAAAGTCACCTAAAATTTATGTTATGGCTTCTTTATAAAAATGAACATGTCTAAATAAGAGTCAAAATGTTTTTAAAGTAAACTATTTTAAGTTGTTCCAAGGTAGAAAAAAATAGTTAAAATCTCAAATTAATAAGTCAGTTAAAATGGAAACGGATTTTTGGTGTTGCCGGTTGAGGGGACTAACTTGAGTATTGATCGATGTGGCTTCCAGAGATTAGTTGCTTTAAAATTATATTAAGGATGCATTTGTACTTGATAAATATATGGCTATGACAAACTATCAATGGCCTTTCTAGATGTCTAATATTGAACGAGTAGCTGAGGTGAAATAGGTTGATTCTCTGAAGGAAGTTTTCAAATAATTGACAATTTTTACAAATAAGTTACATTCAAAAGCCAAGGGAGAACCACTGAATAGTGATAATTGCTTGTCGGATCCATTAGAAGAAAATTATGTGTCAAGAAAATTTAATATTAGATAAGAATGATTCTATTTGAATTATCGAAATGGTGATAACTTTCCATATGTTCATACTAGAAATGTGCTTCATCCTCCTCCAGATTTTATGGTGATAAATGATAATATAGCCGAAGAGAAGAAGTAATCACTTAAGATAATTTTGAACACTTTTATGAAGGACTTAGCTCAACATTTTCTAAAGAACGAAGTGAAGTTAGATTCAGTAGTTGATCAGATGACGGTGTTGACCAAGACAATGTGAGTACATTTAACAAACCTTAATACACAAGTTGAGGATTTGGTGAGGATGATTGGTGGAGTTAATGAGAAGAGTAAATTTATGAGCGATATGAAAATAAATCTTAAGAATTTGTGTAATGCTATTTTAATTGGCCGAACACCATGGATGTAGGAGAAGTCAAGAAGATCAATAAACAAGAGATTGATGAGGCATGCAATAATTTCACTCATTGAGCACTTCCTGAGAAGAAAGAAGACCCTGGTGGTTTCGTGATCTCATGCAATATATATAATCTTGGAGTTAGATGAGCTCTTTGTGATATGGATTCGAGTGTTAATGTGATGTCAGTGGCTTCATTTTAGAAATAGGGTATTATGATATTAATGATGACTGACATGGAGTTAAGGTTACAAGATCAAATTATTATGCATTCTAAAGGATTTGCGGAATATGTGGTCCTCAATATTAAAATTTTCAATTATCCGATGAATTTTGTGGTGATGGACATGAATGATGGTGGACATTCCCCACTCATGGGCGACCATTCTTGTACACCGCGTGAGCATTGATTGTCATGGAGAAGTGAGTTCTTACACTTTGTTATTTTAAGAAGCATATTTGTTTTGCTCATTTTTATAACTCATTTGATGACAATGATGATAAGGCTATTCTTGATATAAGTGATCAAAGAAAAGATGATTAAATTGAAGGGGAAGGTGTGCCAAGTAAGCACGTGGCGTTGGGCATCCCTTAGACATAACAAACATCTGGTTGAAGACGTTAAATTTAGCACTTGCTGGAAGGCAACCTAGTGAAGTTAATTGATTTTAGTTTATTTTATATTTATAGAAGTTTGTTTTTTGCTTTCATGCATTAAAACAATAAATAAATAAACAAAAAAGTTTTGTGCGTCCAATAGTTTGTACCCAAGCAGGCACCAGACCAGTAGGTTGGGTGTGTGATCGGGTGACCTTGGATAAATTCCAGTTCTTACAGACCCAAACAGGTACCCGACTAGGTGTTCAAGTCTAGTGGATTATTTATTCAAAAAATCTGAGAGTTGCACTCGAGGACACACCCCAGTTGTGGCCGGGTGTCAAAACAATTTTTTAAAAAGGATGTTAAATCCTACTTTCTTTAAACTTATTCTCTTCCTTAACCCCCAAGGAGTTCCAAAACACTATAATTATATATTTTGTCTTTGTTTTTGCATACCAAACATATTTCATTCATCAAATTTCATATTTGTCAAAAATTCAACTTCGGGAAAAGAAGAAAAACTTGTAAGTTTTAAAACAAGGATTTGGATTTCTAGGTTATCTTTTCATGCTTAATGATCGAATTAACTTTTCTAAAACTTTATTTTTGATTGATTGATTATTAGGAGCATGGTTATGACTGTTGATTAATCTTGTCTTATGATTTTCATTTGAAGACCTTTTTTTACACCTATTTATGAGCTTGCGTGGAAATTTATGATCAAATGATTATGTAGTGTTTGAGTTTAACTTAATTGTTCTTTGTTGTTAGAATATATTATTTATGAGTTTTTTCTTAGGAATCGTGGTGAATTCTAAGAGATGAAGAAAATTAATCATGTGAGGCCAATACAATATCAAAACTCGTGAACCATCTCATGAAGCTCGTAATCATGTGATATAAATGTGGAAGGTTGTCGTTACTAACTTTGTGGACAAAGAGAGCCTTGAATCATTTGGGCTATATGAAGACATAGAGAGCTTGTTTGAAGAGATAGGATAGAGAACTTTCTTCAAAAAGAGTTGAGATACTCTCGAAGGCCCAACTATGGTGTTTTTTAGTACCGTAGAATATATTGAGGACAATGCAAGAAAAGTGAATGTGATAATATTTGAATTGAGAGACAATACTTGTTATCTCACGAGGTTTGATTTGGTACAAGTTAATCAAACTTTGCAAGTATCTGGATAGGTGCATTGTAATGTTCCTAATATTGTATTTGGTGTAAGTACCTCTCTAGATACATTGTAGTGTAACTGTGTAAATACCCCTACTATTTGTCAATAAAAGTATTCTCTCAAAAACCTCTTTATGTTATCCAGAGCAATAATAGGCTAACACCAAAATTCCTTCATTTCTCTCGTCACAATCCTATTATTTGTCTTTTCTTTTCTATCTCGGGTTATTGATGCACTGGCCACTCGTTTCTCCATCAAAGACCTGGGATCCTTCTCATATTTTCTTGGTGTGGAGGTTTTACATGGCTCACAGGGTATTTTCTTCTCACAAAGGAAGTACATTACCGACCTTCTGGCTCGCTTCAATATGCTCTTCTCCCAGCCCGTTCAAAATCCAATGACTACAGCACTATCACACCCACCCCTCAGACATAAGGAAGAAAGCTTATTGATTTTGAGTGTGAAAACTTACTTACTTTAAAACGTAATATATATATATATATATTTTTTTTTTTTCTTCAAAGGAATAAAACGTTATCGTTTATGGCTTAAACAAAAGTTATTTATTTATATAGAGATAAAGAGTTATAAAACTTATTTACAAGCTCCACACCATATTTACAATATTTGTTGAAAGTTCAAGCACACTAAAAGTACCCCAAAAGGTATAACAAAACTTCGAAAAGAAAGAAAAACGAGTCCATTATCATGTCCAACAGGTCGTCATCCATGTACAAGGATTCCAAAATTTCATGAAACTCCAACAACGCAGTCAGCTAGTATTCAGACATTATCAAGCTCACCTATAATACATAAACTACATGAGCTAAAGCTCAGTAAGCAGAAATCATGCGTGTTCATTGAATGTCATAAATCAATTCAACTCATTTTTGACTTATCATGCTGATGGCGTAAACTATTTCTTAAAATTATTCTTCTTATTGGGCCCTTGACCTACCTGTAGTGCATCGGAAAGAGCTCAGCATATAATCAATCATTACGATACCCAGTCCGAATGTCTCACATACCCGAAGTAATATCTCACATGGCACTGGGATCGGAGCCAGTCTGAATGTATCACATACCCAAAGTAATGTCTCACATGGCACGGGCTCAGTATAACATAAAAGCATGTCGCACATACCCAAGGTAATGTCTCACATGCCTCGATGCACTAACAGTGGTCAAAACTATCTTTTATAATTTAATAAACTTTCTTATACGATCATGGCTCATGTATGCACGTGCACATGCCAATACATATGCTCAATAAGCAAACATCAATATAATTCATCAAACAACTCATATAATATTCAGATAGTACAAACCATAATGACAATCATATATGCAAACCAAACAATACTATGTTTATGCATTGTAGTTGCGCAGATGAATTTCTACTTACCTCAGGTCCAAAGCTTACACTATCTCAAAACACAAATCAACTTCTTCAATATAATTTAATCAGGATAAAATATTGATTAGACTTCAATTTAATACTTCAATTTTACATATTACGACTCCCTTTCTAGATAACTCATATACTTGTATATTCTTAGGAATAAACAATTGCTTAGTCTAATTACTAATAACTTAGTCGAAATCACAAATATTATTATTGCGGGAAAAAATATTTTTACTAAAATACTGTATCATTACAAAATAATATACTATTTAAAATTCGTAAATAAAATACTAACTCTAATTACCACTAGAGGATAATTAAAATAATATACTATTTTTAACTATCCATAAATAAAATACTAAATTTAATTTAATGAAAATAATAAGGAAAAGACTAGTAGAAAATGTACCTTAAAACAGCACCGGGTAATATCCCTACGATAACCCTTCAGTAAAAACCTCGACACCTTAAGAAAATATACTAAAATAAGGTTTCCTAGTTAAAGGACCCCTTATTATGAAAACATGTAGTATATATAGTATTTTAGTTTTATATCTTAAAATAAAATGAGGAGGACACCTTTTTATAAGGTGAGAACTCCTTTAAGCTTTTACTTTTGGCCGATGTGGGACAAACTAATGCTAAAGAGGCCTTTTATAAGGTGAGAACTCCTTTAAGAATTTAGTTTAGGTCGATGTGGGACAAAACTACTCCTTACTATGCTACCAACTCTTACGTGTGTGTGTGGTGTTTGTTTTTACTTTGTTTTCTTGATTGAAACACATGCACACACCACACACTATATATAGATACTAATTACACATGCACACGTCTTTTACACATATATATATAATTACACATGCACACTATATCACACATGCATTCGTCTTATACATATATATATATATATATATATATATATATATATATATATATATATATATATATATATAACTACACATGCACACTATATCACACACATGCACACATCAAACACATACATGCACAATTATTATATATAATAATGTATTAATTCTAATGAATTTATATCTTATATATATATATATATATATATATATATATATATATATATATATATATATATATGTGTGTTGTGTGTGTGTGTGTGTGTGTGTGTGTGTGTATAATATTATATATGTGTGTGTGTGTGTGTGTGTGTGTGTGTATATATATATATATATATATATATATATATATATATATATATATATATTAGTGGTTATTTTAGTCGTAATTACGTATACTTAAGTATTATTTAATTACTTTTAAATAAATATCTTAAAATATTAAAATAGTATATTCATAACTTGAAACTTGGGATTTACTTATATTCTACTATTATTTCATATAACTTAACATTAGTCGTAAATTGGTATCTTATTATTTTGTCCCAAAGAAATATTAATTATTTTGTTATAACTCTTATTAGCTATAATTTAGTAATTCTTTAGAAATTTACTAACTAAAACACGTAATGAAATCAATTTAAATTTCAAAATCATATAAATTATCTAAATAATATACCATGAATGAATCTTATTGGCCAAATAGTAATGTGAACATTTGGGGTATTACAAGCACCTTATGCTTCATGATGGTTCTTCAGCAACCAACACTACTTCATATCGTAAGGCTATTGGTGGTCTTCAATATCTCCTTGTTACTCGCCCTGATACTGCCTTTGCCGTTAACAAACTATCACAATTCATGCATACACCCTCTGATCTCCATTGGGGGTACCGTAAAGCGAATTCTTCGCTATCTTAATGGCACACACGATCTCGGCATCCAATTGCGACCCTCTCACTCTCTATCTTTCCATTGTTTCACTGATGCGGATTAGGGTGGAAACTATGATGATCGTACATCCACCGGGGCATATGTTGTGTTCCTTGGCCCCAACCTAGTTCGTGGAGTTCCAAAAAGCAGCGGGTTGTCGCTCGTTCCTCCACCAAAGTTGAATATCGTGAAAGTGTCGGTTCAGATGATTAGTTTGGTTGAAATATATGTAAATTGTTCATATTGTAAAATGCTCTTGTTTTAAATAATATATTTATGTTTGGATTTATTAAAATGGTTGATATATACTGGTATTTTGTAAAATGCTTGTATTATATATACTTTTATCAGATGCTGAGAGGTCGTGGATGCGAATCAAGTCTAGGTCGATCGAGTGTGGGGTCGGCTAATCATTTAGCTGATTTTACTGAAAATTACGTGGGCATTGGTACTGATCATTCAGCACCGACCACAGATACCACCACACCGACACCGACATCGACTTGGGCCCACCATAGAGGCGATACCTTATTTTTATCGCCGGGAAGAGGTAAGTAAATTAATAATTTTAAAAAATTTAGCATCGTTATTATTAAATTATATTTGTAACCAAAAACACAATTATAGGTTACATAGCAGGGACACCAGGCTGACCAACATATTTCGGGAGATCATAGGAGTTCCATCCCGACGGATGACAGTTTAAGGCAGTTCCTAAGGAGACTCGTGCATTATGGTGGGACATGTTTTAGGTAATTATTACTTTGTGTCCAGATTTATTAATATTTATTGTAACATTGATAATCATGTATCAAATGAATTGTAATTATCATTTTGTTTTGTAGGAGATTTATTATTAGGACACAGACCTGTATACTCCACATCAGGTGTAGATTTCATTTCTCTACACGATGCAGGACAAGTATGGGAAGCGGCTGAACGAGTATAAGCAGTATCATGATGCTCATGTTGGTCAACCACCGTTGACGTGAGTTCTGGAGGTAAATGGTTCTGTTATGTTTTCTTATTAAATCAATTTTTTTTAATTTTTACAGATAATTTATATCATCACATATATCATGCATTTCATCTAGGGTTTGGACTGTTGAGTGGGATAAGCCCGAGAACAGGAGGAAGTCCGAGCATTGCAGCAAAAACAGGAGGAGCGAGCCTGCTGGTCCGGGTACTGGGATGTCGAAGCATGGGGAGGTCTAGATCTACAGTCGATTATTCTTATGATATCGTAAATAATTTCAAATCATAATATATTATTTATTTGTTAATTTTTAATGATAACTATCTAATAATTTTTTTAGATACAGGAGTAGCAAACGGGTGAGCCGGCCACTACGTACCAGATCTTTGTACACGTGGATCGATGCGAGATCCAGTAATGTGAGTCTCTTTTTTATTTAACTTTTTCTTTGGTCTTAATGTAGATTTTACTAATGAGTTGTCTTTCATGAGGAGTACGAGCAACGTCTGGATGAGGCACGTACTTCTTCAGAGGATGCAGATAATGAGGTTGACCCTGACCTTGTTTATCTCGACGTCAACGGGTCGGGTAAGGGCCGACATTACGGCACCAACTAGTTCGGGAAGTTGGTGGCTGCTGCGAAGGGTTTACGAGGCAGCTCTTCTTCCTCCTCCTACTCCCGGCAGGATAGGACTCACGTGAGGGAGCTCTAGGCACAGAGGGAGAAGTTAGAGGTCACAAGACGAGCTCATCAAGCGATGGAGTAGCGATACGGTGAGTAATAGCTATTACGCGAGCATCAGCAATTTCAGGCGCATATGAACGCCCAGATGGTCGAGCTATTAGCTCGTTTCCGGACTTGCCACAAGAATTGTCAAAGGAATTGGAGTGGATCCTCTTTAGCAAACCCATGAAATATCGGAAGTCGAGCAAAATCGAGCGATCTTATATCAATAGCCATAACCTCGAGATCCACCCCACCCCCACCCCCACCCACCCACACCCCCCCCCCCCCACCCCCCGGTCATAGGACTGTTTTATAATTTTATAAACTTTTTTACTAAACACTTTTGTTGAACAAATTTAATAACTGTAAATTTTCAAATATTTATATAATAGTTGGTTTATTTATTTGTCTGTTTATTATTTTTTTTTTAATTTTTGGGGTATTTTAATAAATAAACAGGAATCAAAACTAATATTTAAAATAATATTAAAAAAAGAAAAAAAAAACTCCCCTCGGAAAAACCGAGAGCAAGAATTCCCTCGAGTTTTTCCTTCTTTATTAAAAATATTATTTTTAAATATTTTTCGAGGGGAAGTATCTGCTATTTCGAGGGCATATTTCCCCTCGATTTTTTCGAGGGTAATTGCCCTCGGTTTTTTCGAGGGTAGATGTCCCCTCAGTTTTTTCGAGGGGAAATCTCCCCTCGGTTTTTCTGAGGGCAAACAGATTCAGGGCAAACGTATAATACCGAAGAAAGAAACCTTCGGTAATACCCTCGAAAAATCTACTGAGGGCATCGTTCCTCTCGAAAATATTTACCGAGGAGGATTTTACCGCGGTGAGTTTTCCCTCGATTTTGCCCTCAGTAAATTAATTACCGAGGGATTTTGGCTTATTACCGAAGATTATTACTCTCGGTAAAATCTTTTTTTTTTGTAGTGAACTTGCTGACGCTCTCACCAAGGCCCTATCTCATCATCGATTTCACTTTCTAATGTCCAAGATCGGTATTTTCTGTGACTCACCAATTTGAGGGGGCCTATTAGGATATGTCAACTTAATTATTTAGATTTGTGTATATTCACTTTAAATTGTATTTCTTCTATATATATGTGACTAGGTGCATTGTAATATTCCTACTGTTGTATTCAGTGTAAGTATTTTGGTAGGTGCATTGTAATGTTCCTACTATTGTATTTAGTGTAAGGATCTGTCTAGATACATTGTAGTATAACTGTATACCTACTATTTTTAATAAAAATTATCTTTAAAAACCTCTTACCATCTTACGTGTGATCACAAATATGTCCATCAAGCAAAGTATTACTGTATTAGTACGTAAGGCTATCTCAAAACATAGGTCTCGAAGTCAAATTTTTTGAAACCCCAAAATATTATTTTTTAATATTTTAGGTTCTTAAATTTTTCTCAACTCCAAGCAGTGGGTCTTATATAAGACCAAAATAATTACTCCTTCCAACTCGTTTTATCTGTCGCAATTTGAAATCTTTTTTGTCCTGTTCTAGCTGTGACATTTACATTTTTAAGAGATAATCACTATTACTTTTTACTTTCCCAATAAAAAGTAAATGTTACTTTACTACTTTTACTCCTACCTTTATTACTTCACACTTTTAATTATTTTAAACAAAAGGATATTATGATCATTTGATACCTATAATTATAACACCAATCATCTTTCTTAATTTTCGTGAAATGATCAACTGAGACAGATAAAATGCCACGGAGGTAGTAATTTTTGGTGAAAAGTAATTATTGTTGTCCTTTTGTCTTCCCCAAGTTGATGCTTTTGTTTTTTTAAGTGGATCCCATCAAATAAATTTGAAACTTGGGTCTCAGATACCCTTCGTAAATTAATCTTAAATTTGAGACCTTTTTGGGTGGTCTCAAATCATATTTGAATATAAGACACACGTTTGGAGATATTTTTTTAGGTCTTATCCTAAAATTATGAATTTGAGACCTATGTTGCCTAGAATATTAATACTTGTTTGAAAATGTATTAATAATTTTAATAAAAGTATAGTAATTAATCTACTACTTATATATTAATCACTCAAGTATAAAAGTATGGTAATTTTTTAAATATTTTATCACTGCTATTTGTATATTAATCACTCGCGTATAATTAATCTAAAATAAATGAGTGGCGAACATGAATTTATAATTTCATATTAACCACATCACTTATATATTTTTATCACCAGATACATGTACTCATTGGAATACATACACCTCGGACCATGATATACCAGCTCAAATACAAAATAAAAATAAAACGTACTAGTAGCTAGCCATGTAAACCGCACTAGTACAAGAAGCCCAACATAGTGGTACAGGGTCATGATTCGACAAACAACCAATTTCTGACATATTTGAGCTAAATGAAATAAACTAGCAACAGATTGCTTGATAACTATTAGTTTCAAAATCGTGTACAAGTCGAATAACTTGAAGACATCATCCCACAAACATTCTGTGCAAACAACTTGATAACAATTAATTCTTTCATGAATAATACTAAAAATATGATGCGATGCAAGTCACAAGAGTTGCTCTATATTCACAGTTGCCATATTACTCGCATCCAAGAAATTACAACTTTTCTGATAGCCAATTAAATCGAAGCATGCGGCGGCAGCCCCCGAAAGATATTCAAACCTGTTTGAATGGATGCACAAACAATTATTCCTCTTAAAACCATCTTCATTGCCTTCTTTTTCCACCTGTACAGAGAAGGCTCACCTACTTATTAATAGTGTCATGTTCCTGAAGATGGGCCGTTTCACCTTCCTCCTGCAACAAACACAGAAACTTTAATGTGCAATAGAAATAAACTGAAAATAGTCTTACATTCCAGAATAATAATTGGAGGGGACAATAACAAAACTACCCGGAAGTTTAGTCTTAATTACAAAACATTTCACTATTTTTTTTTTAAGAATTACAAATATCCCCTTAAGGTGTAATTACATTATAAATACCCCATCTAGAGGATCATTTTTGTAAATAAAAACAAATGTCAGGAGTATTTGTAATTTAAAAGATGATTGTTTTTTAATTAGACAAAACCTCAGGGGTAGTTTTTGTAATTAACCCATAATTAGCAATTGCGAAAAAAACAGATGCCTGAGAACACTTGTTTATTAGAATGATGAAAGCAGACTGACTCAGTCAATACACTTCTAGGAAAGAGAAGAAGCAATCAACATAAAAGCTAAGTTGAATCAGTCGATATATAAAACGGGACTTGTTACTGTTTCACTGCAAGATATCAAATCACCTTTCATGCATCAGAAAGTTTAATTAACACAGTGCGCCTCATGAGAACAGGTTGCATTAGCAGTACATATATACTGCATGAACTGGAATAACGGAAACAGCATTTCATAATTCCAAGAAGTCTTAGCAACTACTAGAGAGATAGACTTGAGTGCCTACACGGATAGAGATGTCCAATCTTCTCTCACCGTCTCCACATCTTCATCGTCATTGAAATAACTTGCAGCACTAATCCTTCAATCGGAGGTCTCTGTGCCGTTATTATTTGAAGTCATCATATCTTCCTGAAGTTATATTACCAAAGTGCACAGATATGATGAAATTTAATATCATTGCCATATTTGTAAAAAAATGAAGAGGGATAATTACAAAAACTACTTGACGTTTAGCTATATATATATATATATATATATATATATATATATAATTGGTTAAAACTGTGAATAATCCTTTGAGGTAATTATACATACCCTATTGAGGTGCCAAGGGGTGTTTGTAATTTTGAAAGATAATTGGTTCCATAATTAAGTTAAACTTCAAGGGTAGTATACTAGTATATGTAATTATCCCAAAAGGAGAAAAGAAAAAAAAAGGCCAAGTCATACTAGTTCCTGCTTCAGCATCTCAATTTTTTCCTCAAGTTCCAATACGTGGTGCTTTAGTGCCTGCAAAATAATTGAAAAGAGTTGTAACATGTTCGCAAATAATTCAAATACAGGCTCTTTTTAAGTCTATTTGACAGAAGACAAGATATTATTACTTCACGTCGCTGAAGTTCAATAGAACGAGCTAACGCCTGCCTTTTCGTGAGAAGATTTCTTGGCCTAAATGCAAGAGGGCGCTGGTAATTCTTTCCTCGATAGACTATAATAACATGGCCTTTTGGAGTTTTTTCTACAGATACCAACACCCCACCACTCTCGGCCTCCAGCGAAAGCGCAATATGCCGAACTTGTGAAAAAGTCTTTCGTTCCACAACTATTTTCACCAGCTCCCGGTACTTCCAGTGCAAGTGCATATTTTCGATAATCCCATCAAATATCTCTCGCCTCCCTACAGGAGTAAAAGAAGAAAAATGAGACATACTCTATTCAGAACAGCCAAAAACACAGCATGCGAGTTTTACCTAATTCCAAGAAAGGTTTCATGCTCAAACCAATCTTACGAAACAAAAATCTTTCCTCATCGGTTAACGTTTCAAGATCCATAGGTAAATCTTCCGGTTCTTGATTTTCTAGAACTTTCTGCAAGGCTTTCTCCGCCCTTCTGATCTTTCCCTTTGCCTGCAGAGGGCATAATGGTAAATAGTGCAAAAATTTGAACCAAATTCATTAAACCCATTTCTTCTATAATTATAACTTACAAGATCTAGCTTATTCTGAAGGGATTTAACCAAAAACGCATGTCTGGCTACTGCTTTCTCTCTCATCATTTTCTCCATTTCTGCACTGTCGGGTTGGTTTCCCCATCGTGAGGTCGCAGCGATAGTCTCAGCGAGGGTGCCCGCAACTAATCGCTGCTTAGAGTTTTTTGTTGGATCAATCAGTGTTGCAGCTCTTTGCCGAGCTTGCTCTTCCTCTTCCTGTTGGAGGGTTGCGATTTTTTCTGCTTCTACGAGCGCGCTTGACACATTCGGAGGCAAAAAGTCATTGCCCCTGTAGAATACTACAAACTCTTTATTCCTGGAAAGTAGCGTTCCTCCTGTTAATATCTGCATGAATGACCAAATTAATCATAGCCCATGCACACCTTTTTTTTTATTTTCCCTTTCGCAGATTTCTTGTTTTGTTGAGCCTTTTTTGTTTCTTTTTTTATTATTATTATCTTCTTTTTTAGGGATAATTAGAGGGGAAGGGATTAAAGAGTGCTAGTAACGTCATAAATCGGCACATTATTTATTGCCAACCTTAAGTTCTTCAGCCATTCTTTCGTTGGAAGTGTTTTGAACACCACGTTTGATGGCTATTTTTGCAATAGTACTCTTTTCCCATAACTTCACCATGGCCTTAGCAAGACCCTGCAGTTCTCTACTTCTTCCTATATTCATGAGCAATATACAACCATAAAAAAAAAAAAAAAAAAAAAAAAAGAAGTGAATACCACTAGATTATATGAATACATCAGAAAACATACCAAGGGCAAAATGGGGAGGCACCATTCTCGCAGTCTGTCGTAAATAAGTCATCTCTTTATCTCGCAAAGCTTGTTTAGTCCCGTGAGGAAGAAGCCTAAATGGAGTCTTATATCCAGGAACGACAGCTGGAAGTAAATCCGCATCAACAGGAAGTGGTTCATAACCCGACCAATCCACAAACCTTGGACCGAGCTCATCTAACAGACGGTCAAGCTCGTGTAGATCCACTTGCTCTTGCTTAGATAAATTCTTAAAGTAATTCGAAACATATAGTCTAGATGATTCCACGTCTCCTTTTACACGTTCAATTTTGACGCTCTTATGAGAATCATCATCAGCTTCAACATGCTCGCTATACGATTTTATACAATCAAGCTTGTACGCCATCCCTCTGTACAACACTACTAAACCTCCCGATCTCCATATTACTAAACCTCCGGTTCTACTCTGGCACACAATGCGGCACAACAATATAAGAAAATCAATGCTCCGACATAATTAAAGCCAAATACCAATAATAACAACAACAACAATAATAATATATAATAAATACTTGAATATTTTAAATTTGCCAACAAATTCACTAACCTCAAGAAACTCGTGTGTTCGCTTCATGTTCATCGAGGGCGGCCCTTCAAATTTTAATTTCACCACCTCATCATGTTTCCACTTTTCATGGATAGCTTCGACTAACGCCTGCGTCACGCCAGCTGCTCCGACTCTCATTCGCTCGGACATCCTCAACGACACGTTTCTAAGTCTCTTCAGCTCGTGCCCGGGTATCAATCTCTCTGCTAACACCGTGTTCCTATTCTGTGACTTATTTTCCTGCACAAACTCCTCGTCAGTTTTTCTTCTCTCCCATGGCAATCTCTTTGAGTCGTTTGCATCAACAGAACAATGCTTTATACTTGCCGCTGCTCGATAAGTAGTCGATAAATCCTCCACCAGAGTAGTAACACTTTCGCTCTTGGAAATCTCATTTATCTTCGGCGGCGGCCCAATTGGTGTTTCAGCACTTCCACTCTCTAGCATAGTGTTAGGGCCCTGAGTGACACTAACCAAAGGTTCTTCAGATTTTCTCGAACCCTCAGAATCACACACTTTTATGTCCGATCCATTCCCATGAATCCAAGGAGCTAGAGTTGACTTAGTTTTTGTACGAGAAATCACTGGTGGCTCATTCACAGAACTAGTTTTTTTACTCTCTTTGTGAGAAGAAACATCCGAGGGCCTTTGTACCTCAAATTCGCGATTTTCCTGTTCTTGCCAGGGGAATGTTACTCTTAATGAAGGGTTTTTAACGGACCATTTGCTCTGAATTTGTTCGAGAAAACTTGGCCTGGGCTTCCTCTTCTTTACGAAATTGGACTTGTGTTGGGCTTCAATGTCGATTTCAACGGTTTGTTGACAGCAAAGGATTTTGAGTTTTTGAGGTCTGAAGATTCTCGAAGAGTGGGTTTGTGGGTGAGGTTTAAGGAAGAAGAGAGGTGATGTCGGAAGAGAAGTTATTGGTGAAGGGGATAGGAGTTTCGAAGGAACTGATGGAAAGGCCATAGCCTTCGTGGTTCTAGAATCTTGAAGCCAAAATCAGAGTGATTCACGGCTACAATCAGAGTTATTGTTGGTGAACGGGATAAATAATATTTAAAAATACCCTCAAACTTGGGGAAACGACAATTTTACAAATTATTACATACTCACCATTCTGGGCTCATTTGGTAGCCAGACTTAAAGATAAGTTTAAAAAGGAGATTATTTCACTATTTCAAAATATTATTATTATTTATTTGGGAGTATGATTCATGCTTATCTTATCGATTTCATCGTTTGCTATTTAAGATTAAAACTGATTCACTGTACAAATAACAAAAATACCCTCTCTTTTTTAATACAGGTATGAATTGAAATTCATTCACATCGTGATGTCTACATTAGACCAACTTTTCAAACAGCAACCCCTTTCATTCGATCTCATATTTGAAAAATGAAAAAAAAAAAAATCACCCGGGTATTGGAACTTGCAAGTAATTTACCTCTAAAAATCTTGGTTTGATTTCTTGTGAATTGAGATTGAAAAGTTTTTCATGGTGAAGTTTTTGGGTGATTTGTCTTTTTTTTTCAATAATATTTCTTCTTTTGTCTGGTGTGGCTATAGTTTGTATTAATATTGGGCCGGTTGTGCATAATAATTGTTTGATCTGCTCAAATATATTTTTAATTAAACAACTTTCTTAAACAAAGCTCGAGAAATTTTGTATATTTACGCTTCAACCAACTCCTGATACACTTGTAATTTTGAATTCACATTGATTAATTTGTCAGCAAGAAAAATGACGGCCAAAGGTATTTAAGAAGCCCCTCTATCAACTGCATTTCATTAATATGGGTTGCATTAGTTGGATAAACAAAATAGATGTTCTGTGATGCTTATTAATGTATGAGACAACAACCAATCCCACCCACTACATATTAATTACTTGATGTATTGAATGCTTGTTTATTACATCATTTTGGCGGTGCTAAATGGTTGCCGGCTTATAGTCCCATCTTTGTGTATAAATCAGTGTTTTAAAAATCGCTAGACGGCTGCTAGGCGTCAGGCCAACACCTAGCGCCTAAGATGCCTAGGTGGGGTCGGGCGGGGCCTAGAATTTGAGAATAAATACCCTGATTTACTACTTTACATCCAACCATTTAATAGTTCAAAATACTACCTGCTACACAATAAAGTCTATGGCAATTCAAAATTAAAAGTAATAATCACAAGTTACAATTCACAAGTTTAAAGCTATTATTCGATTCAAAGTTCAAAACAATATAAATCCATAAGTTCATCAGTTAAATAAAAATACCATAACATATATTACAAAATCAAAATAATAAAAAAATAGACCCAAAAATGACGTCGTTTCAGGACATAAATTTTTTAAAGAAAGAAACTAGCCTGGCACCTAGGCACCGACTTGGGCGCCCAGGGCGCCTAGGCGGCGCCTGGGGCGCCTGACGATTTCTTTGGCCGACTTTTGAAAATCGTAAATGGATTGGTGGCGCCTAGCGCCTAGGCCGATTTTTAGAACAGAGGTATAAATACTAGTCAGTAATAGTGCATCTTCCATTCACAAAAAACCATCCACGCATAACATTAACATTAGATACATCTCGAAGGTACCATGTGAAGCAAGAGGACGTTCTTTATGATGTTTCGTGGAATGGGGGCTACAACAAGCTTTTCATCAAATTGTTGATGGAGCAGTTCCACCTTGATCACTTCAAGCCTGGTCGTCCGAACACACTGACGGTGGAATTTTGCACAGACATCCTCAACCTCGAGCTGTGCCTACTCCAATGAAAGGTATGCCTTGCTTCAGAAAAGGTATCGTGTCATATCGAAGATCCTTGCCAAACCAGGTGTTCGCCATTGCAAAGAGACCAATATCATGACAGCTCCACTACCTGTTTGGAATTAAATTCTTGAGGTTATATTCTAAAACAAGTACACACATTTTTTACATAGTTGTGTTATACAAATGTTAGATATTTTGTGTATTCTAACTATGTTATGTTTTTTAGAAGGATGAGTTTAGCATTGCATATCAGCAGTTTGGAGATCCAATGTGGGCAGATTTGCAGGTCCTTTTTCGATCGAAAAAGTTTGAAATTAACACCGTTGGCATACCTTTTATTGACTTAAGCTCTAATGATGAAAACAGCGAAGATGCAGAAGCGGTTATTGTCACAATTCCTGCTATTAGAAATAACAACAACCCAGGCATAAGCACTGGTTATGGCTCAACCTCACTAGTGGAAAAAACACGATTAGAGGCGATTCAAAACAGTCATTGTTGTCGGTTCTGAACCGCCTCTAATCGAGGTGACACTTAAAGTAAAAATCACATGAGTGGCGATTCAAATCGCCACTTAAAAAAATGCCGGGTGGCGAGAAGCGCCACCAATAATGTTGGGCGGGTGACGGTTTTGCCAAGAAGTGCTACCAATAATTAGTGAGAAATAACATCGGTTTCTTAAGAAACTGATGTCGTTTACACAGAGAACATTAACAACGGTTTGAATATAACCCATGTAGATTCCAAAATAATAATTAAAAAAATAAATGTTCAATCTATTTTACCTATCCTCATCCCAAACCTATAAATACCAAAAAATTTTAATTTAATTCATATTTCATGAAAACTAAAATTAATCAACATCAAATGTTAACAAAAGCATCCAATATACTTAAACATATATTTTACATTACAATTTTACAAGAAAAATATAAAAAATACGAAAACAAAACACTTAGAAGACAACATAATATCTCAATAAGAACAATCTCAATTCTCCAAACACATCAGCAATCTGAGTTTAGAAGACAGCATTAACCTAATTAAAATCAGAAGTTCCGCACAACAATTTGCTGAAAATGACAACTTCAAGTCAAAATCGGACTAATCAATTTGAAAAGAGATAATTTAGGTCATCATTTCTACTTACATCTTGTTCAGTAGCATCTCTTGTAATCCTTGCCACGTACAGCTTCACAATATCGCCATTATCAACACCATCTGTCGAATTCAGTTACTATTTAATAATTCTACTTACATCTTGTTCAGTAGCATCTCTTGTAATCCTTGCCACGTACAGCTTCACAATATCGCCATTATCAACACCATCTGTCGAATTCAGTTACTATTTAATAATTAAAATATGTAATATCAAGAAGATGGTGCTTAGTGTAAAGTTTCAGTTAAGCTTTTTTTAATACCTCCGGTTCTTATTTTGTGTTAATTCAGCACAAATGATTGTTTCATAAGAGATACATCATTATTTATGAAAAATCAAAAACGGTTTACCTTCTCTCGAATTATTTCCATGTTCACTCTCTTGACGCATAAGAACTCGAACTAATTCCCAGAGTTCCTAACCCGCCTAAGCCACCCATATATTTTCGAAGTGCAACTCTACTGTATATATAATTAAAAAAAATATTGGACTCAACAACTATTGACGAGCCACAGTGAGAAAATGCCTTACCACAGCAAACCTAAAGTAATAGTGAGCAAGATTGAGAATAGGACTTCCCGTGCATAACGTGCCCTGTTTTTCATTTTTCGGTAGACCACCTACAAATTCCGAAGAAGATTCTAAGAGTCAAGAATGTTCGTAAAAGTACGTCATAAAATTAAAAGTTGATTAGCACCACTGTTCTTGATCCAGGATCCCTTTATTTTTGTGAAGTCTCTTTCTCTCTTACTTGAACAACATGTAATGGCTTTTGGAAAAATGCACTAGGGAATACAAAAGGCTCATCCCTGTTATCCGATGCACGTTGATTTAACTCTTCCAATTACATAAAAATTAGAAAGGAAAAAAATAAACTAACACTTTGTCCAGATTTTATTTGCTATAAGCACTTATGATCAATTAACCAAAAACTGAAAAATATTTCCATCTATAACAAGCGAAAAAAACAAGAATCCCTTGGTAAAACTTATTCATAATTAAGAACTACTCAAATGAGATTCTAGCAGATTTCTTGTGCCTATGGAACACCAAATACGTCAACATTGTTTCACATTGACAGGTAAGTTGCAGCTACATTAACAGTGTTACATACATTTATAATTTATAGAATGACAAATTTCAATGATAAGGAATAACAAATAGAGAACAGTATATACATTATAATTCCAACAGACTACCTTTACATTGGACAAACAAGGCTTCAACACGGATTTGTTTCCATGAGATACATTCTCAATACAACCTCAAACTCTAACTAAATGTTTCATTCTAGATCTTAATCACAGAAAATCTCCACTCTCACTAGTTCTAATCTAGTCTTACCCATTAAACATATGAAAAGGTAAAGATTTTACTGGATTATCCTGAAGCTATAAATTTAGCAACTTAAAATCTATAAGTAACCACTTCACGAAATCAAAGGATTATAATCTAGTAACATCAATTCATCGCATCTTTGAGCTCAATTCAACGAATCAACAAAACTAGGCATAAGAAGGTACAAAATTATTAGAGATACTCCTTAAACAGCCGAAGATTAGTTAAATACCGATCAATATACAATCCAAAATTAAATCTCATCGATCAAAACACCGTAGATAACACAAGAACATCAAACTCTAATGAAGCAAATTATAATTGAATATGCCGAATGAAACAGTTTTTAAGAATTTAACAAAATACGGGCCTCATTTTTAAGCTCCCTTGCTTCAACTTCTTCGAGCAGGGGATTTCGAGCCGTCCCTCTATTTCGAAGTGAATCGTCTTATTCATAAGAAGAAAAAAGAAATAAAGCACTTAATCAGTCAAAAGAACCCACAAAAACCAAAAGCATTTCAATAATAGTACAAGCAAATCACTTCAACATCGCTCGATCTTCATCAATTACTGGGTAAAAACAAAGCCCCAAAAAACCTAATTCAAAATTCAATTACCATCCGATCGGAATAACGACGACAGTGAATACTTATTGCGAGGCACCATAGGCTTCTACTGAAATCAAAATTAAATCCCATCGATCAAATCGAAATCGCAAATAAGAAAGAGGAAAAATAAACAAAAAATAATTAAAGAAAAAGGGCATTCATCAAACATTATCCAAGAAAACAAAGAAAAGAAAAAGGAAAATCCAAAATCATACCGGAGTAGAAATGACACGAGAGCGAGATTCTCGAATACGAAAGCAGCCAAAAAGGCAGCCCATGGCGGCAGCAAACACTACCTTTACATCTCAATCTTGCCTGGCTCGCTAGGAGACGGAATCATGAAGCTCTTGCTGGAAGCCAACGGCGATGGGGATGGCGTGAAACTAGGGTTGGAAATTCTAGAAGGTTTGTCGAGATATAGAGTTTTGGAAGTCAAAGAGGTGGAATAAAGGCCATTTTTTTTGTCGGAGAAGATGAACGGGCTAATAGATCGACGGCTTTTCTCTCAAAATCAGGGTCTCCTAAATTTTTCTCTCAATGGTCTTGGCCGAGCTGTTTCGGTTAGGGTTTTGACGAAGATTTGCATCCCGCCGCGAAGGCGGAGCACCAGATGAAGCGTAGATTTCTTCTGAATGTTGTAATAAGCTAGGGTTCGGCCATCTTCAAGTTGTTTTTCGGTGAAGATCAGCCGCTGCTGATCTGGCGAGAAGCCTTCCCTATCCTGGATCTTCCCCTTAATGTTATGGATCGTGTCGGAGGCCTCAACTGCGAGAGTGATTGTCTTGCGGTTAGGGTTTTGACGAAGATTTGCATTCCGGGGGATGATAAAAGGAAAAATAAGAGCGAATTTGGGTATTTAGGAGTAAGAATTACTATGCCCTAATAGTTAAATTTCGAGGCTAAATTTTCATCTTCCAGCTAATTAATTTTAAGGCTAACTAAAGTGTTCGAATTTTCTGATAATTTCAAGGTTTTTGGGCTAATTATTTCAAGGTATTTGGGGCCACGCTGGTTTTGATTTTATTTGATTATAAGTGACGGTTCTAATTTGGAAGCGCCTCTATTAGTATACTTCGGGTGGCGTTTCTTTTAAGAAGCGACAACAAATCCAGGCGGAGTTATTGATGATTCTTATCCAAATAAGCGCCACCCGATCGCAGTATGGGTGGCGCTGTATAAGTGGTGCTTCTTTAAAGAACCGCCACCGAGTTGTTTTTTTTGGTGACGCTTCCTAAAGCAACCGCGGCAGTTGGTATTCAATAACTGTCACCCGGACGGAAATTTTAATTTTTTTATATTTAAAAGTGACGGTTATTTGCTAATAAGCGCTACCTTTGCACTTTTTACAGCGACTCTTCTTTGAACCGTTGCTTATGTAGCGCCTCTAATCGACTGTTTTGCACTAATGCCTCCTTCTGGAAGCATTTAGAAATGTTTTCTGCAAAAAAATATTATACATCGGAAAGCTCCATCAATCAGTCTCCCGTGAACATGATGGTCATGCAGCCTCCACCAACTAACGGCGGTCGAGGTTCATTTTATTTCCCATATCTGCCAGCTCCTCAACCACTACTTTCTCCAGCGAAGAGCTCAACCACTGTTGCGAGTGTTGGATCGTCGTGCGTACCTCCCAGTTGAAGAGCAAGGATATGGACTATTAATTAGTGGTTAATATATCAGTAGAACCATTTTGACCAGTATTGCGTACTATGTTCTCGGGTATTATGTTAGTTTGTTGTTGTTTATTGTGTTGTGTTGTTTCCATGTTTGTTAGTGTCTTTGTTCCGTACTATGTTTGGTTTCTAAGTATTATAGCCATGTGGTTGTGATGCGTTTAGTTTCTGAGTGTTATATTCATGTGGTTGTTAATTTTAGGTATGCTCGTTTATTATGGATTTGTGTATTATCTCTGTTATGTTTTCAAGTTTATAGAGTTTTTATTTTTATCTTTTAGTGTTAATATGGGATATATATATATATATATTGGTTTAGTTTTTCATTTAGGAGTTTTATTTTAGTTTTTTAAATATTTTTTTATTTTTCTTTGGGTTTTTCTTTTTTTTAACATTTTTAGGATTCTTGTTTTTTTCAGGAGTATAAAATAAAACGCAAACTTTTTCACTTATTTCATTATTTGAATTTTTGATCTCATTTGTTAAACCCCTCTGTACATTCTTTTGTGTGCATGGGTGAGTGTTTCTTTTAAGTTGATTACAAGAAGACCCCGAGTAACACTTTGTAAAGATATTTGTACTTTTGAAAGATAATTGACCCCATTGTAATTACACCAAATCTTATGGTTGTTTTTATAATTTATACCTCATTTTATGAAATTCTCAGTCTCTAATAGCCTTATTTTGAAAATTACCAAATCTGAAAACCGTCAACTTCCATTACAAAAATTATCTAAAATTTGGCCTAATTATAAAATGACCCCATTTATTTTTTAAAATTACAACCAACCCTTTGTATTGTATCTCTCTATGGTGAATAACACTCTCAACATTGATATATAGGGTCTTTTTCAATTATATTAACAAGCCCTTTATATGTATATGTACTTTTGAAAGATAAATGCCTAAGTGGATTAACAGGGATGAAATTCTCTTAATTATTTCTTTTCATGGCACCACATCTTCATTCTTGTCCAGTTTATTTCATTAATTAAAGGTTTAGTAGTGTATTTCTTTTAAGAGGGGACTACCTGTTCTTGTTGATTTGAAATTCATTGGCTTCCAGTTTATTTCATTAATTAAAGGTTTAGTAAGTGTATTTCATTTAAGAGAGGACTACCTGTTCTTGTTGATTTGAAATTCATTGACTTCATGATAGGGTATTTTTCAATTATATTAACTGCCCTTTATATGTATGTATATTTTTGAAAGATAAATGGGGTCTTATTGTAATTATACCAAACTTCATGCATTGTTTTTGGTATTATACCTCATTCTTATTCTATTTTGTGTCTCTATTCTCTAATAACCTCATTTTGGGAATTATCAAATCTTAAAATCATCCAATCACATTACACAATGTATCTAGAATTTGGCCTAATTACAAAAAGACCCTATTTATTTTTACAAAATTGTAAAAAGTTTATATTTATTGTTATATGGTAAATGACACTCTCAACATCGATAAATAGAGTCCCTTTTAATATACAATCAGCCGGCTTATATTTATTTGTACATTTGAATAATAAATGAGGTCTTCTTTCAATTATGCCAAACCTCTTGGGTTGTTTTTGTAATTAAACCTCTATTTTTTTTTCTATCTTCTGTCTCTTAGCTCTAGTAACCTCATTTTTGAAGATTATAAAATCTGAAAACGAGCCAATTCCATTACAAGATGTATCTAGAATTCGGCTTAATTACAAAAAGACCTCGTTTATTTTTTTAAATTGCAAACAACCCTTTATATTCATTGTTATATGGTAAATAACACTCTCAACATCGATAAATAGAGTCTTTTTTTATATACAATCAGTCGACTTATATTTATTTGTACATTTGAATAATAAATGGGGTCTTCTTGCAATTATGCCAAACCTCTTGGGTTGTTTTTGTAATTATAAACCTCTATTTTTTTTTTCATTTTCGCTATATTCTGTTTCTTAGCTCTAGTAACTTCATTTTTGAAAATTATAAAATCTGAAAATCATCCAATTCCATTACACAATATATCTTGAATTTGGCCTAATTACAAAAAGACCCCATTTATTTTTTAAAATTGTAAACAGCCTTTATATTTATTGTTATATGGTAAATGACACTCTCAACATCGATAAATAGAGTCTTTTTTAATATACAATCAGCCGGCTTATATATATTTGTACATCTGAATAATAAATGGGGTCTTCTTGCAATTATGTCAAACCTCTTGGGTTGTTTTTATAATTAAACCTCTTTTTTTTTTCTTTTTTGCTATCTTCTGTTTCTTAGCTCTAGTAACCTCATTTTTTAAAAATTATAAAATCTGAAAATCATCCAATTCCATTACACAATGTATCTTGAATTTGGCCTAATTACAAAAAGACCCAATTTATTTTTTAAAATTGTAAACAGCCTTTATATTCATTGGTATATGGTAAATAACACTCTCAACATCAATAAAAAGACTCTTTTTTAATATACAATCAGTTGGCTTATATTTATTTGTACATTTGAATAATAAATGGGGTCTTCTTGCAATTATGCCAAACCTCTTGGGTTGTTATTGTAATTAAACCTCTGTTTCTTGTTTTTCTTTTTTGCTATCTTCTGTTTCTTAGCTCTAGTAACCTCATTTCTGAAAATTATAAAATCTGAAAATCATCAATTCCATTACACAATGTATCTTGAATTTGGCCTAATGTTGTGGATTCGAACTCTGATTTGTTTTGTATGGCCGAGGTCACCGACGAGGAAGGGGGAAAAGGTTGGATCTTGGTAAACGGGGGAAATCAAATTTGTGAGGACAAGAGCGAAAGGGGGCGGGTTGATGTTGGGAAGGAACCGGGTCAGAACCAACCAAATACAGGGTCAAGTGTAAGAGTTGGGCCGGATCAAGTTATAAAGGGAAATGGGCCGCTATTATTAATTTAATTAAATGGGTTTCATATTGTTTAGTTATTTTACATATATTTGTGCTAGGTTATCTTATGTAATGGTCCCCCCTCCCTCCCTATACTTATGTATAGGGTAAAACATCTTGCAGGCAAAGTAAGCAATAATATTACAACATTCCTACCTACCAATTTCTCTCTTTCTCTCCCATTTCTCCTCATTTCTTCTCGGTATTTCTCAGTACAATTACACAAAAATTATACAAAAATTACATCAATTGATCAAAAATTCCTATAACATAACATTTGGTATCTAGAGCCCATCCATCCTTGGCCATGGCTGATAGTACTAGATTGAAGGATCTGCAAGAAATGCAAAGGAAGTTAGAAATTAATCTGCAAATAGAAAATCAGAAACGTGCAGAAAAGATCAAGAAACACAGGAGCAGTTCAAGGGTATGAAGAATGAGATGCAAGAGTTAAGGACTGGATTTATTGAAACACTTGATCACCTCACTACTACTTTGGCCACTATGCAGCTGCAGCTACTCAACATGAGCAAGGTCAAGGTAACAGTTGAAGAGGATTCTATTCTGAGATCTCCTTTTCCAGACCATATTCATGAAGGATCACAATCCAGGTCACATTCATCAACAAGAAACAGAGTGTTAACAGAACAGCTGCATCCCCAAATCATCAGCCCCTTACCTAAAATTGATTTTCCCAGATTTGATGGCTCAAACCCTAGAGCTTGGATTCTTAGATGTAATGGGTATTTTAAGTTAATTCCCAATATCCCAGAGGCACAAAAGGTCACACTGGCTGCTATGCATTTTGAGGGAAGAGCTGCTCAGTGGTTTCAGAATTTCAGTTCAGGGGAAGCTGATCTCACCTGGCAACAATTTATTGGAATCATCTCTGCTAAGTTTGATGAGCTGAAAGAAGCTAGAATTATTGGGGAGTTCAACAAATTGAAACAGGGTGGTTCATATGCTGAGTATGTGGAGAGGTTTGAGGAGTTGAGAGCCTGCATGTTTATGTTGAACAAGAAAGGGTACACTGAAGACTACTTCATATCAAGTTTCATCAGTAGATTGAGTGAGGATCTACAAGCTTTTGTGAACATGTTTGAACCTAACACCCTCCAACAGACCATTGAACTGGGAAGGAAACAACTACTGACCTTAGAAGCTATCACCAAGAGAGTTAAAGGCTCTAACAGGAACTTTGTTACCAACCATTATCCAAACCAGAAGAGCACCACACCTACAAACCCTAATACTTACAGACAAACCCCTCCCACTCAAGGTAAACCACCTCCTAAACTGATCACCTCAGTTGAGATGGCTGCAAGAAGGGAAAAGGGGCTATGCTATAATTGTGATGAGAAGTTTGTGATAGGGCATAGGTGCAAGAATAGAATAAATTACATGATGATGACTGAGGAGGAGGAGCTTGTCTACTTGAATGCAATGCATAACCATGAGGAATCTGAAGAAGAAGTGTGCCCGGTTGAGGAAATCCAAATGTCACTCAACTCCATTGCAGGGGAACATAGTCCTACAACTATGAGGTTTATGGGGTATTGTGGGGACAGACAATTGTAGGTACTGCTGGATTCAGGAAGTACTTTGAGCTTTATCAAGGAGACAACTGCTAAGGAACTGGGATGTAGGCTGGAACACACCAAACCCATACTGGTTAGGGTGGCTAATGGACAAAAGCTGCTGAGCTTTAAACAGACAGTGGGATTTACTTGGAAAATGCATAACTACATACTCAAGTACCCTCTAAGACTCCTAGAACATGAAGGGTGTAACCTTATCTTGGGGGGTAACTGGTTGAAGGAAAACACCCCAATTGAACTGGACTATGATGACATGCCAGTTGTTGTGAATTTGAGAGGAAAAAGGATCAGGTTAAAAGCCCTCACCAGCACAGGCCAGTGCCAACTTATCACAGAGCAATCTCTTTTCCAATTTCTACATGAGGAGTTTGAAGAACAGGTGGAAGGAGTTTATGTATTGCACCCCATTCAGCATGATCCTAAGGAGGATAAGGGGTTATGCAACCTATTGGAAAAATATGATGTTTTGGGAGAACTAAAAGAGTTACCTCCTAGTAGAGGGGTGGAACATCAGATAATCCCTAAACCTGGAAGTGTGCCTAAACACCAATACCCTTACAGAACCTCCCACAACCATAAAGATGAAATTGAGAGAATTGTACAGGAGCTACTAGACCAAGGAATCATACAGAATAGCAAGAGTCCCTTTGCTTCACCAGTGTTATTAGTGAAGAAAAAAGATGCCACATGGAGGATGTGTATAGATTACAGGTACTTAAATGAGCTGACAGTGAAGCATGATTACCCTATCCCCATTATTGAAGAACTATTGGATGAGTTGTCTGGAGCTAAGTACTTTTCTAAGATTGACCTAAGGTCAGGTTACTTTTAGATTTGATGAAACCAGAACATAGGTACCTCACAGCTTTTAGCACTCATCATGGGCATTTTGAATTTTTAGTCATGCCATTTGGATTGTGTAATGCCCTTGCTACATTCTAATCCCTAATGAATTAGGTTTTTAAAGGGTGTTTGAGGAAATATGCCCTGGTTTTCTTTGATGACATACTGATCTACGGCAAAGAATGGGAGACACACCTTACACATCTGGAAAATGTACTAACAATACTAAGAGAGAACACCCTCTTTTCCAAGAGGAGCAAGTGCCAGTTTGGGCAGACACAAATTGAGTATTTGGGGCATATAATATCTGCTGAAGGGGTGTCAACAGACCCACAGAAGGTGGAGTGCATGGTCAATTGGCCTAGACCTAAGACTGTTAAACAGCTAAGGGGTTTCTTAGGGCTCACAGGCTACTACAGGAGGTTTGTCAAGGGATATGGAGTATTATGCAGGCCCCTAACCAACCTACTCAAGAAGAATCAATTTAAGTGGGACAATGCAGCTGAGGATGCTTTTCAACAACTAAAGGTGGCCATGAGTACCACCCCTGTCCTAACCCTACATAATTATGCACAACCCTTTACCATTGAGACTGATGCTAGTGGGTATGGGGTAGGTGCTGTGTTAATGCAGCAAGGCAGGCCCATTGCTTACATGAGCAAGACATTATGTCCTAGAAGTCAGAACATGTCTGTGTATGAAAGGGAATTTTTGGCTGTTCTTATGGCTATTCAGAAATGGAGGTATTACCTACAAGGTCACAAATTCATCATCAGGACTGATCAACAAGCCCTCAAACATTTGCTTGATCAGAGGGTTATGTCACCTATGCAACAGAAATGGATCATTAAACTTCTTGGGCTTGATTATGAGATACATTACAAGAAGGGGGTGGAGACTAGAGCAGCGGATGCATTATCAAGGAGGGGGGAAAGGGTAGAGGAGTGTGAGGCTATTAGCACTGTGGTCCCAGGGTGGATACAAGAAGTAAAAGCTACATATACCAGTGACCCTTTCTGCAATAAAATCCTGACAGCAAAGAGTTTAGATCCTACCCTCTTCCCTGATTATACAATCAATGGTGGAATCATCAGGTATAAGGGTAGGCTAATGGTGGGGCACAATGAGACAGTAAAAAAACAGATACTAATAGTCATGCATGAGTTAGCTTATGGAGGACATTCAGGGATTAATGGTACCTACCAAAGACTGAAGGGAGTTTTATTCTGGCCTAAGATGAAAGGTGATGTGATTAAGTTGGTGCAGACTTGTGATGTATGTATGAGAAATAAGCCAGATCATGATGGGCACCCAGGGTTGCTACAACCATTACCCATCCCTGATCAGGCCTGGACTCACATTTCCATGGACTTTATAGAAGGATTACCCAAGTCAGGGGGTAAAGAGGTAATTTTGGTGATCATTGACAGATTCACCAAATATGGGCACTTCCTAGCACTATCCCATCCTTACACAGCTCAATCTATAGCCCAGGTATTTCTAGACAATATCTACAAATTGCATGGGCTGCCTGTGAGTATTATTTCAGATAGGGATAAGGTCTTCACAAGCACATTTTAGAAGGATTTGTTCAAGTTACTGGGGGTAGAACTCAATTTATCTTCTACTTACCATCCACAAACAGATGGACAAACAGAAAGGTTGAATCAATGCTTGGAAAATTACCTAAGATGTATGACTAGTGCAGCTCCTAGACAATGGACTAAATGGCTCTCACTTGCTGAACAATGGTACAACACAAATTACCACACTAGACTCAAGTTGACTCCTTTTCAGGCCTTGTATGGCTACACACCACCCCTCCTATCTACAGGACCATATATGGATGCACATAATGGGGAAGCTATATTATAGAGGCAAGTCATTCTAAGGATGGTTAAGGAAAATTTGATGCATGCACAAAATCGAATGAAAGTTAATGCAGACAAGACCAGGACAGAGAGAAGTTTTGAGTTAGGGGATCAGGTTTACCTTAAGCTGCAACCGTACAAACAGAACTCACTGCACCTCCGCAAGAACTTGAAGTTAGCTTTCAGATACTATGGACCCTACCCTGTAATTCAAAAAGGTTGGATCAGTTGCATACAAGCTTCAATTACCAGAGGATTCAAGGATACACCCAGTATTTCATGTATCTCTGTTGAAATGAAAATTAAAGGTGGACACTTTACCTCTCGAAGAATTGCCGGAAACTGATACTGATGGGACTTTCCGAATTGCCTCCCAAATAGTACTGCACAAGCGCATCACGAACAGGAAAGGAGAGGAAATTGAGCAGATTTTAGTGGAATGGGGAAACCCTAATTTCGGACTTGCTTCTTGGGAGGATACGAAGTGGATTGGGAAAAAGTTCCCGACTTTCAATCCTTACAGTCAAGGATCTGAAAATCGGGGGGGGGGGGGGGGTATTGTTGTGGAGTCGAACTCTGATTTGGTTTGTACGGCCGAGGTCGCCGATGGGAAAGGGGAAAAGGTTGGATCTTGGTAAACGGGGAAAATCAGGTTGTGAGGACAAGAGCGAAAGGGGGCGGGTTGATGTTGGGAAGGAACCGGGTCAGAACCAGCCAGATACAGGGTCAAGTGTAAGAGTTGGGCCGGATCAAGCTATAAAGGGAAATGGGCCGCTGTGAGGAATTGAGGCTAATGGGCCGCTGCCTATTAATTTAATTAAATGGGTTATCTTATTTAGTCATTTTATATATGTATTTGAGCTAGGTTACCTTATGTAATGGTCCCCCCTATACTTATATATAGGGTAAAACATCTTGCAGGCAAAGTAAGCAATAATATTACAACATTCATACCTACCAATTTTTCTCCCATTTCTCCTCATTTCTTCTCGGTATTTCCCAGTACAATTACATAGAAATTATACAAAAATTACATCAATTGATCAAGAATTCCTATAACATAACACCTAATTACAAAAAGACCCCATTTATTTTTTAGAATTGTAAACAACCTTTATATTCATTGTTATATGGTAAATAACAATCTCAACATCGATAAATAGAGTCTTTTTTAATATACAATCAGCCGGCTTATATTTATTTGTACATTTGAATAATAAATGGGGTCTTTTTGTAATTAACCCTCTATTTTTTTTTTCTTTTTTGCTATCTTCTGTTTCTTAGCTCTAGTAACCTCATTTTTTAAAATTATAAAATCTGAAAATCATCCAATTCCATTACAAAATGTATCTTGAATTCGGCTTGATAACAAAAATACCTCATTTATATTTTAAAATTGCAAACAACCCTTTATATTTATTGTTACATGGTARATGACACTCTCATCATCGATAAGTAGAGTCTTTTTTCAATATACAAACAACCGACTTATATTTATTTGTATATCTGAATAATAATGGGGTTTTTTTGCAATTATGTCGAACCTCTTGGGTTGTTTTTGTAATTATACCTCTTTTTTTTTTGCTATATTATGCCTTTTAGCTCTTGTAACCTCTGGTCTTTATACTAATGCTAGTAGTTCAAATATTTAGGACCCTTATTTCTTGCCTCCCAATAAATGATGTGGGATTAACTAATAAATGTTATAAAAACAACTGTTTAAAAACACTATTTTTTAATTTACCTCAAGAAAATTCCAAGTTCATGTTAATAGTTTAAAAATTCAAACTTTATCAAATCTCAAGCTGTCTTTTTATCTTCTACACATCAGTCTTAGAAAATATATTAGTATTCAGTACATATATTTTAGTTTATAATTTCCATCCAAGAGTTATACAATTGAAAATTATTAACTTTGAAAATCGTCCAATTCCATTACAAAATGTGTATCTAGAATTCAGCTTGATTACAAAAAGACCCCGTTTATCTTTTAAAATTGCAAACAACCTTTATATTTATTGTTATATGGTAAAAGAAAAAATGATTGTATTTGTGTGTGCAGTCATTTTTTACTATTTTTCATGTGATTATTGCAGCCATGTGGATTAGGATCAAACACACACAAATAAATATGTGTCCTTCGTAAAAACATGTGGCTGCGTTATAGTAAAAAAAAAAGATATGTTCTTCTTGAGATAAAGAATTGTTAACCTCATTTTTTTTAAATTACAAAGAGCCTTTTATATTTGTTTCTCTATGATAAATAACACTCTTAACGTCGATTACTTATAGATACATACAAAGTTAAAATATTTCGTAACACTTTTGAAAGATAAATGGGTCCTTTTTGTAATTGCAACTCACATACTAATTTCGTAATTTTTTATACCAAAATATATGTAAAACTTACTTGTCGCTAGTTGTGACCTCTTAAATCATTTACCAGATTTGCATTTTGCAATTTCTTCATTTTGTAGAATCAAATGTGATATGTTTATATAATCCCAGGACCTTTTTTTATATATACATTTTTTTGTTGGCAAAATCTGATTTTTAATGATCATTTGGCAACCACTCTTCATGAATCTGTTGTTTCCTCAAAATAAGCAAATTAATAAATTCATGAATATGTTGTTTTTTGAAAATAGAGGCGCAATTAATTCTTAAAAAAAATTATGATGGACGTATATATGTAAACACTAATCCCAATAAGACATGTAATATTTAACCTTATATCACGAGCACATAATCAGATACAATAAGGCATATAACATTTAAACTTATATTACGCATATTGCTAATAAGTTACAGCCATGTTCAAAAAAGTCTACCAAAATACTTAGTTTACAATAATTCGACTTTAAACATTTAGATATTAGTTTAACAATACCAGGAATACATAATAATATTAGAAGTTTTTACCAAAAGACTTACTAAGGCCTAGGAATACATAATTTTATTAATAGTGTTTATCAAAGGACTTGAAAATTAAAGCTACGAATATGCATCAAAGACGACCACCAAGAATCATACGGACCATGGTTGTTTTCATCTCATTATCCAGACTAAACAAAAGATCCAGTTGCTTTGTGTTATCACATAGCTTATTAGCAACATAAAGGTTTTCTTCAGCGCTACAAACATTCAAAGTTGCGAGGGCATCAAAGACTTCCTTTTGCGAGGTACGTGCATCTTGCTCGAAACCCAATCGCATCGCAAGTTGACCTACGCGTGCATCTCTTTTCTCACAGAAACTTATCATCAAATCCACGAAATGGCTGTCCAATGTATCTGTCCTTTTCCTTTTCTTAGAGCCGCGTGAGTTCCCTGTTGCACTACTCTCACCATCACATGCTGATGAACCACCCATGTTGTCAAGTTGTGTATTATGCTCTGGTGTAAGAGGTGGGTCGTTAGTGGCCTGCTCCTGCGTAGGCGCTTCACTCAAAATATCTTGAATGATGTCGACAAACCCCTCAGCATTTTATCCAGTTGCACGACCTTTTCCAAAGATCTCACACCAATCTTTAAAGTAGGGCCATGATTTGTACCATATGGTACGTGCATTGTTATCCGTCTACGAAAATAAAATAAAATAATTAAAGTTAGATCATATTTTAGCTTTTAATGTTTTGATAAAAATTGACTTTTTCCATGTCATTGCGATAATGTAAATTAAAGGAGGCCATACCTTTACGTACTCATTCCAGATATCATCATTTCGAACGTAAATCGTGTTTAACGAATCAACCCATCCAAACCTAGATCTTGACATCATCGTTGATAAGGGCCCATAATTCTTTTTCCACACAGTTATTTTAGAACTAATATGCGGCTCCGCTCTGATATTAGTCCCTTGGAGAGCCTGGAGCATTGAACGTTCAAGAAGGGCAGTGTACCCTGCCTTAAACCCATTATCGCATTTCCAGCCTCTCACAACTAACTCCGTAAGCGCGTTTATTAGAATAAGTTCCTCTTCAGAGGTCCATGATCGTCTAGGAGCCTTGTCTTTTTTCTGCCCTGCCGATCTAATTACATTGGACTGTGACGCCATGCTACCTAATTGAAACACATATTGGCAAGAAGACAGTTTTCTCACAGAGATTATAATATATACCGACTTAAATTTACGCGATAAAAAGTAAGAGTCAATGAAGACAGCAAATATGCATCCATGGTATCTAAAACATGATTTGGAAATTACAACACATTAGACAAATGCTACAGTCTGCTAGTGCGTTCAAGTTTAGCAATATTACAGTGCCAACCTAGGAAAAAAGGATCACAAATAATTTCAGACACAATTACATGAGTGTTCTTTAATAGAAAAATAAGAAGTAAGATATGTCGATTAACGGTGGGAGTGCCAATCATTGTACATGGTCTGAGCTAGTTCGTCTCTCCAGTTACTCCAGTGTGGACATGGTTCAACTTGATCAACATAACTACCATCTCCATGGACATGGTTCTGTTCAGAATGATCCTCCGCCACTTCATCTTGCATTGGGTCAATGGCCATAGTAGTACGTATGAAGTTATGCAAAAGAAAATAGGCCATGATAATATGATTTTGGTTTTTAATAGAAAAAAAAAAGAAGGACTACGAAGAATAGCCCATCACATCTTAAGTAACCCAAAAGCTCTTTCCACAACATTTCGAGCCTTCGCATGTCTTAAATTAATAATTCTTTAAAGTTTCATGGCGCTGCGCGACCACCACCCCACTCGTCCAAATGATACCTAATGCCTCTGTAAGGTGCAAGGAACCCTGGTCCATTTGTGTATGCGCAGTCACACAAATAATACTGACCTGAAAAGGAATTGGAATTTCACCTTAATTACTACTAAATAACTATACCTGACTTAATAGTGCAAATACATTAGCATAATATTTTGGTTTTACTTTTGTAATTAAAAACCACATACCATTTGGGATTTTGAAACCATTCTGCCTACCCACTGCATCTCTTAACACACGACAATCTACAGCAGAACCCTCCTATCCACTCAATACATATGTAAAATTCATATTAGGATCGTAGGCCGCTAAAACATTCATAGCAATGTCTCCTTTTCTTGATCTATAACGAGTCTTATCGTGCATCGGAACTCTCACTTTAATAAAGGTACCGTCTAAAGCACCAACACAACCCTAATATTAAAATATTTTTTAGTTATTGTCAAATATATTAAAATACACAAATGTGTGAACTTGAGATTAAAATTAATTCATTTATGTAAATACCCATAATGTATATACCTTAAACCATTTCCATCTGTCATTTGTGCAATCATCATCCACGGGACCAGATTGACAAGTAGTATTATGTGAAGTTTCATCAGCGCATTCAGAACACGGTTGAAGTGTACCCGTACAGTGTACCCAGGTCTTTTAAAAACAAATTTAACAATAACATTTTTTGTATGGTGTGCTAATACACTTAGGAAAATGGCAACTTGTTCAATTATTTGAACATTCCTTGTTGGTGTCAAACCACCAACATTCTCGAGTAGGTAGCACAATCGATGGAAAGCGTTTCTATCCATTCTTTGGTTGTTGATGCAATTTTTATCACTTAAATTCACTAGATCGTTCAAGTGTTTAATTTGACCTGATACTCGATCAATCATCCTACAGCGCATTTGCCTACGAGCTACTGGACGACGTGCTTGACGGATCCTATGTATACGTAGATAAACATATACGAAGAGGAAGAAGGTTTTGATCATATTTATTATTTCTTCGATAACAACGATGGCGCTTTCTTCTTCCTGACCCATCTATGAGAGTTTTCATAGTTTTGAAAAATTAACTTTACATGTTAAACAATACTCAATGTTTAAGAAATGAGATGAGAAATAAGGTGAAAAGGTTTAAGGCACAACAAAATATATAAGTCATTGGGTAAACACATATAACAACCAAAAACATCAAAATAACAACTATATATATATATATATATATATACGGTTACAATAACTGCTCCTTTTTTTTTTCAGGTAAGCACTAATACGGTTATTAATTCATTCGCCAGATCCAAAACTAGATGGAGATAAGTTTGGAAAACCCACATAATACTGATACTTTTTTGATTTTTTTAAAGGAAAACTAGTAAAATGCACTCAAACACAATAATTGAAATGAGAAAAAAAAAAAAACACTGTAATGCATACCTGGTTTTAAGGTTTGCTCCGCCGATTGGAATGTGAAATTAAGGATGGAGGTGATTTACTAATTAGGGTGGCGACGATGAGAGTTGGGGAAGTTAAACGAACACATCTTTATATTGGATGCAGCCATAATTATCATTCATAGGAGGGTCAACAAAGTAATCTTGCACACAATTTCAAGGGTAACAATGGTTTATTACCACATGTAATAATTATCCAGTACAAGTCAGACTATTAATCGGAGAGGCGAGCCAAGATTAGGAATCGTGGGTTCATATGATTTAGGTCGCAGGCTGAGCAGATTTTGGCAGATTCGAATCTATAATGCCAAACAAGAGATTAGTGGAGATTTGAGGCCCTTATCTTGCCATTTCAGCAATGCCAAACGAGGCATTTGGTGATTATCACACATGATCTTCGATAAAAATGAAAGCGGAGAAGGAAGATATTGGTGATTAAAAATGCAATCAAGCAGCAAATTAAGAAATAAGCTTAAGTTGTTCATTTAAGTTAATCAAAGATATCTGAGAATTCTTTCCTTACAAATGCATCATATGTTCAAGCTTTTAAATAGTTTTAATTCGTATATTGTTAAGACACACTTTTCATACAGAGCAAAATAGCAAGAGACTTATATTAGTTTGATAATTGCTTGAGTTTGTTAGTCAAACAAGTTGAGTTTTTCAAAAACACCAAAGTCGTTATACAAATCAACGGAATTTGATAGCTGCGAATTGAAGGGAGTTCAAGGCGTTCGAGTGAACTAGAATGAGTCCAGTTCACTGTTCGATCAACAGAAGGTTGCTGGAGGTATTAAGCAAGAGGTACAAGTATGTAACATAAGAATGATTTTGCTATGTGTACTTGTATAATGTCAGTGTATTAATTAATAAAGTCTAGGAGGAAAGAGTGAGTCTTTCCTTGTTTAGTTATTGTGTTCAATTTAACTAATGTTTAGATCATTGTTTGACATATGCATGCATATTAGCATGATTTTAAGCTTACAATTTTCACTAGAGCAAGTTAATATAATTTCATGTTGATCCTGGGCGAACGATTAGAAAATCAACGAGAAGTAGGTTCTATATCTCGACCACCATTCTTGGATGGTTCGAACTACTCCTTAACGGAAAACGATGATGAGATAGTCCTTCACTCTCAAGATGAGGAATGCCGGAAGACCATTGAGATAAGATGAATGTGGGCTCAAGTCAAATCTGAGCAATAAACTCATAAGTTATTTAACTTATGTCGTGTTATCCCTAATGATGTGCGACCAATAGTTGCTAATATGAAATAGAAACCACGACAATTACACGGAAAGCAGCCCTATTTCTGGCAATTGACAACCATCCCCTAATCTAGATTGGCCAATCTAATCAGAAATTAAGTAAATCATGCCATGTGAATAGAATAACACAAACAATCTCATATGATAGACGAATCAAATATTACGGAAATCAATTAAAATATAATCAATCAATGAGTTTCAACGTCACAAGAACAGGAATAATAAACTACTCACACATGGTGTTCATAAAATAATAGGAGAAAAATGAAATAGATAAACATAGTTCTATAATAAAAAGGGAAAAGAAATTTTAGATCTTGAATCTTCAATCTCGGATCTTAAATCTCTTGATGGTTGGATGAATTGGACTCCTCTTTCTGCCTTGGAACCCTAGGAATGTTAATAATATCGTTTTTGCTGAAGTATGGAAGGTATTTCCAAGACTCGAACAAGAGGTTTCCTTCCAAAAATAGGATTATGGGCCCATTAGCGGTATGGTTAGCCATTAAGGTAACCACTAACACTCTCTGTCAGCACTTAACCGTATGGTTAGCCGTTAGGGTAACCGCCAGCCCTTTCTGTCAGCACTGGTTAACCCAGTGTGGATAACAGACCTAGTGTCAGCGGTAACACATCAAATTGAAGCCCAATTTCGTTGAAACTCCACTCGTGGTCCGACACTCATCCATCCCAAGACCAAGATTCTGAATGGCCGGTTCTTGCAACGGTTTGCAAGCTTCCTCCATTAAGTCCTGAGCTTCCTCAGCTACTTAGCATTCTTCAATCATCATCGCACCAATCCAGCAACTAAATACTACAAAATAGATGAAAATTATGCAATTGGTGCTCGTCCACTCACAAGAACAAATAAGCAAAAAATAAATATATATGACAATATGAAACACAAAAGGATGTATTTTTAAACCATTAATTACCACACACTTTCTCGCATGTCAAATTCCCCCAAACTTAAACCATAGCTTGTCCCCAAGCAATATAGAATTAAAGCACAAAACACATAACATCAAGACAACGATCAATTCACATACTTTCGCACAAGTAAGTCACTCGAATTGCTCAAAAGAACTCATCCGGACTCTAGACACCCTTATATTTCTAGAAATCGCAAGTGTTTCACATATCGACTAAAGTGATCCCAGTAGATTGGCAATCCCTTTTCGCATATGCCACGACAATGTACTATGGTGCCCCCTCGCTACTCGATGGTTTGGCTACTATATATTGTTGGTAGCAATCAAATATCTCGTCCACCCATTTTTTTATTTTTTATTTTTTTATTGAGGCCCGCATCTCCGCACTACCGTTCTTGACTTGGTTTTTAGGATGAGGCGCCGAATAGGAGGATCATCTTGGTTAGGAGTTTGATTTGTCGAGCTTCACCTCCGATTTATTGGAATTGAGATTAGTATGCGCCACTTGAGTATATGCATATGTATGTAAGTTTTTGGGCTGTTGAACGTGTCTTCATTGGAAATCGCCCATAGTGTAAGTGAAAAGCACTTGGTAAACACGAATAGGCAGCCGTTTCAGCACCTCAATTTCTTTTTTTTTTTTTTTTATTTTCGACTACAACTTGCCAGTATAGTCCAACCAGACTCAAACAACTTCTGTTTCAACTAACAAGATATTGTCACACAACCACCAATTTCAAGGCCCCACACAAACTCCTATTGAGTACGACAACCACAAGGACACCTCAACAATGCAAACAAGCTAGAATTGACGCCCCACAAATGATCACATAAGTACTAACAATCATGCTCTTGATCCCTAAATCAAATGATGCCTAAAGACTTTAACCGGAACATAGTTCGTGCAAGCAATGCAAGCAAATACTATTAATATTATAATTCAACTCTCAGATCATTATTGCAAATAATAAAAATAAAAATAAAAATTTCAGCACCACACACATCATAGACCATTAAAATTTGAAAAATTCCACATCATAGACTATTAACTCCCAACTCCCCCAGACTTAAACTCTTGCGTGTCCTCAAGCAAGCATAAAACAATGATAGTCTAATAAATATTCAATATGAGGGAGGATTACGAATAGAAATCACCAGAGTAAATGGCAGAAAGGCCCCGGTGCTGAACAATCATGACAAATTTCTTCATAAAATAAGCCCAAACATCCAAATACTTCAAACCAAGCCCTTGGCCCCCTTCAACTGTGAGATAGAAAGAAAGAAAAAGAAACAAAGATAAAATCAAAAATAAAAACAATGTAAACATTTGGTTACCTCCCAACAAGCGCCTTTTGTTAACGTCGTTGGCTCGACGTGTTACCCCCTATTTATCAATCAAGGGAGGTTTCAATGGTAGTCTTGGATTGAAATGAAATCTCACGAATTCACTCTCTTAAAATGTCGCTCGTTTCAAAATTGGGTGCTTAACTGGATCTTTTCGACTTGGCGGCAACTTCTCATAGAAATTGTAGAAAACAGTTTCACTCATCATCTCATGTGGAGGGGTATTAGTTTCCACCTTCTCAAAAACATTTCACACATGATTCTCCATGCCCACCATCACTTGGGCCTCAATCCGTGATGGAAATGGCAGTGGCTCTGCTTCGATGGGTAAAATGATAGAATTATTGACACTGTGTGTAGGTTCGAGTAGACTGTCATTGGATGGCCCGATATCAGCGTGTGTCTGCTCTGTTTCTCCTTTCTCTTCCTTATTTTCATCCTCCAATTCAAGTGTTGGATTCTTCGGAGCCTCCAATTTCTTTTCACTTAGCAACATAATGGCACTCAAATTCTCTATATGTACCTTAGGTTTAGAAGGTAATCGTCCACCTCCACGCGCATCCAACCGGATTATGTGGTCCGCCATTTGACTCACTTGAGTTTCTAGATTCTTTATACTGGATCGAGTGTCATGCTGGTACTCGTCCATCTTCTGCTGAAGCTTCAATGTGTTTGGTGCCATGGCTTTCATAATCTCCTCGAGCGATGGGGACGAGTCTTCTGATTGTGGGCGATGGTTACATTGTCCTGAAAGATTTTTGCCCCTCTGAAAGTATTGAGGTGGTCTCTGGTCTTGATCACCGAAAGAATTTTTGGGCTGATTTCGATAGCTAAAATTTTGATGGTCTCTCCATCCTGGGTTTTAAGTGTTAGAATATGGATCGTATTTCCTCCCTTGCAAGTTACCAGTCCCCACAACATTGGCATGTGCTCCAATCTCGGCGTGTAGTGTTGGGCAGTCATCAGTGACATGATCCAATGTTTGACAGAGCACACATGGTCGAACCTTAGGAAGTCCCCCTGTAGCAATTTTAGTGACCAGGGATGTCAAATCCTTTATTTGGGCTTGCAACAAACCAGTGCCTACCTAATTTACTGACCTCAGTGAAGCATCACGACTGCCGAATTATTGGGAATTTGCTACTATGTTCGAAATCAACTCCTTTGCTATCGTTGGTGTCTTATCCATGAGTGTGCCTTCGTTCACCGCATCTATCATGTTTCTATCCATGAGACATAAACCCTCATAAAATGATTGTATCAATAAATGCTCGCCCAGTTTATGTTGCGAACAACTAACGACGAGTCTCTTGAATCGCTCCCAATACTCATGCAATGTCTCCCCTTGTAATTATCTTGCTGCACAAATGTCCTTACGAAGGTTTGCCACTCACGAAGTGGGAAAATACCTCTGTAAAAATGCTCTTTCCAATTCTCTCCACGTGGCGATGAATCCTGATGGCAAGTAATAGAGCCAATCTTTGGCTAGGTCCTTCAATGAAAATGGAAATGCCCGTAGTTTGATTTGTTCATCAGTTACTCCGACGGGCTTCATGCTCGTGCATATGGCATGGAATTCCTTCAAGTGCTTGTGCGGATCTTCACCACCCAATCCATGAAACGACGGTAGATGATGGATTAAACCGGATTTCAATTCGAATGTAGCATCCTCCACGGTTGGGAATGTGATGCAAAGTTGTTGTTGTAGGAGATCCGGGTTTGCTAGCTCTTTCAACGTGTGTTCTCTGTCTCCTGCCATAGTTACATTATCTCTAAACGAAAGTAAAAAAAAATGAAATCACAAATTAATATGCATCACTCCCCGGCAACGGCGCTAAAATTTGATCGAGCGTCGTTACATGATAAAATTTAATATTATTATTTTTTCTCAACTTTCCTCCACTAACTAGTAGAAGCGGTAAGCAATGGTCGATCCCACAAGAAGTGTGGATTAACTTGCGATTATTCGTATGTAATTATAATAAGAAAATGGGGGTAGAAGATGATGAACTGACTAAAGAAATAAAGAAAAAGATAAAAATCAAAATAAATAAACTCAAACAAGAGAAACACGTAGAGAATTGATAAGAATTTAATAATAATGAGATGGTTTCCAGTCCAAGTTCGGTTACCACCCTCGATCGATTCATCTAACCAATTTCAATATCATAATTCACTTTTCATATGAAACTACTAATCTAAATAGCAACAAGCTCTGCTACTCAAATTTGCCCTTACTGAATATTTAGTCAAAACAAGCTCTTCAATTAAATCTAATTAATGAACAGCCTAGAATAAGCTCTCTAGATTTAATCCAATAACAGCATTAGAAACCAGGCAAATAATCTAATCCAAGCAATAAAATCATAAGCTCGGTTTATTTAACTTACATTAAGTTATCCCTAATGATGCGCGACCATTAGTTGCTGCTATGAAATAGAAACCACGAAAATTACACGAAAAGCAGACCTATTTCTAGCAATTGGCAACCAACCCCTAATCTAGATGGCCAATCTAAAACAGAAATTAAGCAATCATGTCATGTAAATAGAATAACACAAACAATCTTATATGATAGACGAATCAATTAAATCATAATCAATCGATGAGTTTCAACGTCACAAGAACTGGAATAAATAAACTACTCACACATGGTGTTCATAAAATAATAGGAGAAGAATAAAATAGATAAACATAGTTCTAGAATAAGAAGGGAAAATAAAGTTTAGATCTTGTATCTTCAATCTTGGATCTTGAATCTCTTGATGGTTGGATGAATTGGACTCCTCTTTCTGCCTTGGAACCCTAGGAATGTCAATAATATCGTTTTTGCTGAAGTATGGAAGGTATTTATAAGTTTCCAAGACTTGAAGAAGAAGTTTCCTTCCAGAAATAGGATTCTGGGCCCATTAGCGGTATGGTTAGCCATTAAAGTAACCTCTAACACTCTCTGTCAGCACTTAAACGTAAGTTTAGCCGTTAGGGTAATCGCTAAGGTAACCGCTAACCCTTTATATCAGCACTGGGTAACCCAGTGTGGATAATAGACCCAGTGTGGATAATAGACCCAGTGTCAGCGATAACACATCAAATCGAAGCTCAATTTTGTTGAAACTCCACTCGTGGGCTCACACTCGTCCATCCCAAGATCAAAGCACTTCAAAATTTTGAATGTCAGGTTCTTGCAATGGTTTGAAAGCTTCATTAATTAAGTCCTGAGCTTCCTCGGCTACTTAGCATTCTTCAATCATCATCGCACCAATCCAGTAACTAAATACTGCAAAATGGATGAAAATTATGCAATTGGTGCTCGTCCACTCACAAGAGCAAATAAGCGAGAAATAAATATATATGACAATATGAAACGCAAAAATATTTATTTTTAAACCATTAATTACCACATAATTTCTCGCATATCAACATCCTTTGCATTAAGTTGGTAATAATATAAAACCAATACATGTTGTTTTTTATGATTCTATTATTGGTACAGTTATAGGTACGAAGAGACACGGTGACGGTGATGATCTCAACATTTGTAAGGACATAGGTGTTCTCATAAAGACTCCAACTAAAGTTGTACCAGTTGAGAGTGAGAACCAAGAGAACAATCGAAGAGTCTTTCCACCAGAATCGTGAAAGATCACTCGGTGGAACAAGTCATCAAAAAAATATATGAAATCATGAAGTTTCAAAATTTACCCAAGAATGACTACAACAAAATCAATTATGCATCATTTTTTATGTGTCACAAACCCATGATTCAACCCAAAGACATCAATAAGGTACTAACCGATAAATTTTGGATCATGGCCACATAGAAAGAATTAAAAGAATTCAATAGAAACGATGTCTGAGACTAGTTCTAAGAACTGAAATATGAAATGTTATTGGAACAAAGTGGATATTCAAGAACAAAACAGATGAGAACAAACTCATCGATTGGAAAAAGCTTGATTGGTCGCACATGGATACAACCAAGTAGAGGGGTAGACTTTGATGAAATATTTGATCTAGTTGTTCGACTAATATCCATAATGATTTTGCTCTCTATTGCATGCCAAAAAAGTTTGTACTCTACCAAATGGATGTCAAAAGTTCTCTCCTTAATGGCTTATATAGAAAGACGTGTAAGTGAAACAACCAGAAGGCTTTGTCGATCCTCATTTCACTGAACATGTGCATCGACTGAAGAAGGCATTGTATGGACTAAAACAAGATCTTGGTACGATAATCTCACGCAGTTTTGATTATCCAAATGACAGAAAAAAGAGTAGTGGAGAAGACATTGTTCATACAACAATATGGAAGATACATTATTATCGCACAAATCTATGTCGATGATATATTCTTTGAGTCCACATCCTTGCCAAAGATTAAAGAATTTGTTGGACTTAGGTTCAATGTATTCGAAATGAGGATGGTTGGTGAACTCACATACTTTCTTAGGTTGTAGGTAAGAAAATCATATACGTGTATGTTTATTACTCGAGGTATATATGATAAGAACTTTTGTAAGAAGTTTATTCACAAAGGATCAAAGCACTATAACACTCCTATGAGTACAAGTGTTAAGCTCTCTCGATATGAAATTGGTCCATCAGTGGATCCAAGTCTTTATTGTAGCATGATTGGTAGTTTGTTATATTAAAATGCTAGTAGACCAAAAATCTTTGTTTTAGTGTTAGATAATGTGCGAATGTCAAAGAACCTCATCTCAATTCTATTAATATAATTATTCGATATGTTGACGGAACAACAGATTTTGGGATTTGGTACACTTATGAAACTAGATCCAATCTCGTAGGTTTTTGCGATGCTGATTGGGCTGGAGACATTGATGATCGAAAAAGCACATTTGGACTATGCTTTTACGTAGGTAATAACTTGGTTCGTTAAGTAAGAAACAGAGTAGTGTGTCTCTATGTTCTGCCGAAACTGAATACATTTTAGTAGGTAGTTGTTGTTCTCATTTTTTATTTGATGAAGCAAATCATGGCTGACTAGAATATTGATGTTAACCTTGTTAATCTATGATAATTTGAATGCCATAAATATTTATAAAAATCCTATCCAGTAATGTAGAATAAAATTTATTGACATGAAATATCACTTCATTGGAGATTTGATTAGGAAGGATTTGTTATTATTGAACATGTTCAAACTGAACACCAAATTATTCATATTTTCACCAAACCTCTTGATGCTTAACGATTTGTTTCCTTGAGAGAATCATTATGAATTTGCATCATGTGATACTATAACTCATATAAGCTTTGCATTAGGCATTATTTTAATTTTCTTTTCTTTCTTCTTCTTGCATATGGTTGTTCGACTGGTTGAACTATGTTCTGGTTATTCTCTTACAAAACTCCATTTTATATATAATACCATTTCAGAATTTTGTAGTGTAAAAGTTGTCATTATGAAAAAAGCTACGAAAAAAAAAGAAAAGAAAGAAAGAAATATGTGTCAGCTACTGATATGCTTTGTTCTAACATTATGCTCTTGGTTGGGATAAGGATCCTAGTAGCATCATTTTATAATTTATTTATTATTTCTTCAAATCTGAACTTCATCTTGTCATAATGTAGCCCTCCACTTAAACAGTGGTTGTGCACCTAATGAAACTAAATATTTGAGTGTCGATCAACACATCACATTGTCAAAGGCTTGTCCTCCGATATAATTATGGTTGCACACATAATAAAACTATGTGTGAAGATCTCTTCAACAATCAAACACATCATATTGCCACAGGTAGCCTTCCATCTATTTAGGGGATGTACACATATTGAAACTCAATGTGAAGATTGGTACCACTAATCAGAGAGTAGCTATCTGGCTCTATAACGGATATGCACATAATGAGAGGTGTTACACTTGTTCGAACTATCACAGCAAAATTAAATCAAAGGGCCACCTTCAAACTCTATTTGGTTGGTACATAATGTTATGTGATAAGTTTATAAAGGGAGCTATAAGGTGTTTTTTTGTTTGAGTTCTTTGGATTTTACTCAAACAAAATTGGACTTTAGCTATTCCTGGTAGAATAATATGAATTATATGTCATGTAGTAGTCCCAGTCCAATAAGTAAAATTATCTAGCAGGGAATCAGTCATGTATTTTTTATTTTTGTTATCAATTCAACTTTTAGACATATTGCATACGAAATTCTCAAGGAGATTTATTTATTAAGATGACTTATTTCTGGGAAAAAAATATCAATGAGTTTTGGCATTTTTCTTTTTGAGTCTTGTCCAAAAACAACTCAATCTTCTTCTTATTTCTTCCATTGGATGAATGTGGACGGGTTTTACTAATAAAAGAGTGTGTTAGCCAATTTTTCTATAATATTATATGAGTAGTTATTTGTGTAGGTGATTAACATGCTTTTGTGGTTATTTTTAGTAGCGTTTTAGTATCTTTTTTATCAGTGTTTTTGGTATAAGTTGGACCATTCGAGCTTAATTTCGTATATTTAKATTTYCAACTTATTTTACCGTGTTTTGATCTAATTGATGCAAAATAAGTGATTATTGGATGTTTTTCACTTTACAGCTAAGTACCCGGGAGTGTTCAGCGCGTTAGAGATAAAATACAATGATCGAGAGGAGAAGATCGAACTTTCCGGCAAAAAGTAGCAAGTTCGTGGAGTTAATGGTTACCCCTAACGGTTGAACCAACCTTTAGTACTAACGGTTGCACCAACCCTTAGCACTAACGGTTATACCAACCGTTAATACCAACCATTAGTAACAGGCCCGAAAGACAGAAAAGAGGCTAACGGTTGCTACTAACGGTTGCTCTAACCGTTAGCAACCAACCGTTAGCGGGGCCCAGAATGCAGCAGACAGGTTTTTCGGCCCAGATCACAGAAAAYMCTATAAATACCTCTCTTAATCCGAATTTCGGGCAGTTAGGTCTGCATGTACRCCYTCTAACCCTAAATTCAGAGTATAATCCGAGGGTTTCAAGAYGGRCAACAATAACAAGACGCGACGATCAAGGAGCGACGAAGAATCGACGACTACGAGTTCTCAAGCCRTTCAACGTCGATTCATCCATTGGAGTCCCGTTCGCTGCGTCCACTCTTCGGAATARCCGAAGATCCTTCRATTTCCAGTCGCTTAAACGAGTACTTTGAACGTTTATTCAATTTTCTTAGTTTTCAATCATTAGTCTTTAACGTTTAGAATATTGGTTCGTTTATGTTCGTATTGTTGCTTCGTTTGGATTTGCTRAACTATTTAGTTGATTGATCTTAGTTTATTTCCAGTCTTACATGCKTATTGTTAGTAGTTTAATATTTCGTTGGTTGGAGATTAGTTTATGCATGCAGTTTACGTTAAGTTCATACCAACAGTTAGTGTTAACCGTTGYTGTTAACTGTTACTGTTAACGGTTGGACCAACAGTTAGCAGTAACCGTTAGTGCTAAGGGTTGCAGGCAGCAACAGTTAGCGCTAAGGGTTGCAACAGTTAGCAGTTTTTCACTTGAATGTTTAGTTTAAATTGCTGATTCTGAATCACTTCTTAGTTATTGAATTAGTTATTTATTGTTTAAGTTTATTTTATTAATTAGATAATTTATTTTAGCTTAGTTAATTTATTTAGTTTGTTCGTTAAATTTGTAGTTATTAAACTTCATCAACCCCCCCCCCCCACCCCCCATTTGTATGAGTTATTTGAAATTGAACAAATTATTTAAGACTCCAATTGTATGTTCCTCGAGAGACGACTCGAGTCAAGTTGCCTAACTACGCGCGACCCGTTCTCTTGCGGGCAAGCTATTGATCTTTTGACAAATTTTCATAAGTAAGCAACTAAAAAGCTTGAATCAAAATTTTGGCGCCGTTGCCGGGGAACATTCAAAGGTTTTCAAAAATATGTTTGTTCATTTTTATTTTTTATTTTAGTCGTTTATTTGTATAATTATTTTCTCTAGTCGATACGTTTGATTTGTTGGTGAGTTCATGCAAGGTCGTAGATCGCTTAGGCTCGAACTTGCACCATTCATCGACAACGTTCATCGTCCGAATCAAGTGAGACCATCTCACTCACCCACAAGTGAATCGTCTGCCACGACTGATTTTATTTGTGATCCTGTTCCGGAAACGATGTTGCGACTAGAAAACCAAACCCACAACGACGAGGATGATCAGCCACAAGGGCGTCCACCCGTGCAACAAAGAAATGGGTACGGGAGTGAGCCAAATCATCCCGATGGACCAGTGCAGCCTCAAGCATACGAGGAGAATGTTCAACGGAACGTAATAGATCAGAATGAAGGCCAAAGAAGAGGGGATAATCGGTACCGCCACGTTCCGGACGACTATTCCGAGAGATCGTACCATGGCGACGAGCGGGTCGATGAGTGGCTTGCATATGACGGAGCACCATGAGAGAGACGAATACGCGAGGCGAAATAACCAAGTAAGATACCAACGGGAGGCGCGCGAACCGAGACAAAGGGAGTTCACGACCCCAAGTGGGTCCCTATAGTTCGGCAATTGTGCTGGGAAGAACTGCGAGGGACTTCGAGTTGAAACCTCATATCATCAACAACCTCCCGACATTTCACGCCTTGCTAACGAAGACCCACTGACGTTCCTTAAAGAGTTCTATGCTGAAGTAAGTAGGATTCCGTCCCCGGGACTTCATCACGAAGACCTTCAAATGGTGTGTTTTCCGAGTTGCATGAAGGATAAAGCCAAGTCCTGGCTACTATCGCTGGAACCGAGGATCTCTAGTCGATTGGCCCATGGTGAGCGACAAATTCATTAATCAGTACTACTCAGCTCAGACGACGGGCCACATAAGGAGACAAATAGCCAACTTTGTCCAACAAGACGGGGAGTTGTTTCATGAGGCGTGGGAACGTTTCAAATCTTTATTGCAAGCTTGCCCCCATCATCACAACTCTCCGGGAATGGTGAATCAACTCTTCTACGAGGGACTTCTAGATTCTTATAAGAATAACGTAGAAGTGGCTGCTGGAGGAGATTTTGGGGATTTGACAGCGACGGCTGCAAAGCAACTGTTTGAAAGAATGAGCGAAAAGTCGAGGCAAACGAGCTCTCGACCACGAAAGATAAGAGTCAATGAGGCAACAGAGGTACCAAGTAACGAGACCGTCGAGGCATGTAACCATTGTGGAGAGCAAGGGCATTCGGTGGAGTCATGTAAAATGGGATATCACGAAGATACTGACGCTGAAGCATACGCCATCAAAAACCAACTCCACTATCAAGACGTCCCAACTTACGAGCACCGCCAATCTACTAAGTTCGATGCACAACGAAATTCTCCGTATCTTAAATGGGGCCCTGAAAACCCACATTTCGCCCCAGCACAAACTAAAAAAACACCGCCACCACCAAACAAATCACTACCAGTCGGGCCGACACCTGCTCCTATGCAGCCGAACGATCAGCTGTTGATTTGGCAACAAAACCAAGTCACCGAGACAATCAGGAACAGGGATGGACTGACAAATCTGACCACGCAAGTGAATAAGCAAGGCGAGGTCTTGGATAATCTATCTAAGAGCATGAGGAACTTAGAAAAGATGATGGGTCAAATGGCGACATTCATGGCCAAACATGACAATGAAAAAGGGAAGTTACCAAGCCAACCCGAGCAGGCTTCCGCGGTTCATATTTTATGAAGTGGAAAGACGATAGATAATGGAGTCGAGGAAGAGAAGGGAGGGAACACTGATATCACAAATGAGGGGCTACCTACGAACGATGATCCTAAACCGGTTGACCAAATGCATAAGTCACCAAATCCTTACATTCCTGGCTCATTAAAAGGGAAGTCCCCGAATCAACAAGTACCCACTTCTGTAACAAATGACGATTCCTCTAAGTCTATGACTCCGCAGCCAAAATCGTTGGCATCACCTATAAGAGACAAAGTTCTATTTCCGAGTCGTCTACGCCCAGCCAAAGAGAACAAAAAGTTCATGGAGCTTTACAATTTGCTGAAGAACGTCAATGTTAATCTTCCTCTTTTGGACGTAATCAAAACGATGCCCTCTTATGTGAAGTTTTTCAAGGAATTGGCCGCAAGGGAGCGGCGATTGGAATCGGCACAAAAAGTCGAGTTGACCAAGGAAGTGAGCGCCATATGCAAAGGTCCACTTCCGAAGAAAGAAAAAGATCCTAGGAGTTTTTGCATTACTATAGCCTTAACTAACGGGCAAACAGCACGAGGAATGCTCGACTTAGGTGTCGGAATCAATTTAATGCCATACTCGCTATATAAGGAATTTGACCTTGGAACAATGAGGCCAACGACGATGCGATTACAATTGGCAGACCGATCAATACGACAACCACTTGGCATAGTTGAAGATGTTTTGGTCCAAGTTGGTGAATTGGTAATTCCAGTTGTCTTTGTTATACTCGATGTCGGCGAAGTTCCGAAGGAAGGCACGGAGCACACCATCTTGTTGAGCAGACCATTCATGTCCACCTCCCATACACTGATCGACGTACACAAAGGGAGAATGACCTTATCTGTTTTGGGAGAGACAGTCACATTCTCGATTAGAGATATCCACAACACTCCTTCACCAATGATGCAAGAAGATTTTTCATTTATTGATCCTATTGCATCTTGCATTCATGAACTCAAGGGAATCACTGTGCTGGATGAATCAAGCGTCGAGGATGACTCAGATTTTTTAAGCAGGGTGGCAGAAATGTTGGATATAGACTTGAACAAAATCACGGAAGACTATGAAGGGCTTGAGGATTTTGATGAAGAGTTATGTGAAATAGTAAACTCCTCACATGCGCTTGAGCCGAAAGCAGAGCTAAAGCCATTGTCGAACCATTTGAAGTACGTTTTTCTCAAACCCAACGAAACAAAACCCGTCATAATTTACTCAGCATTAACGGARCATGARGAWAGAGAACTGACTGCAGTACTGAGCACCTACAAAGAAGCAATAGGATGGAGCATCAGCGACATCAAAGGGATAAGCCCCATTACGTGCATGCACCGAATTGAGTTAGAACCCGATGCAAGACCAGTACGAGACAGTCAGCGAAGATTA
>BMAC01000133.1:441279-508414 GCA_014905375.1 Phtheirospermum japonicum
GCTAATCGTATGTAAATTACAGCTGTTTTTCACTATGTTGAAAGATCATCATTAATGGATGGTGTGCTTTAATTTCAAAGACCGTGCCATACAAATAATTGATAACAGATTGCTTGCACAACGCACTAGTATTACAGTTCATTACAACGGTGGACCAAAGAAGATTGTAATTACTTTGCGATAATAATTATACATTCATCTCACAAAAAATAGAAATACATTTTTCTTTATGTGTTGATTGTATCTCATTGTAAAATTATCTCAGGCATCAACATTCGAAAAATATATGGAGTTAAAAAATTTGAAGAAGAATGTCAACGTGCAAAGATTTTTGCTATCAATTATCAAAATGCCATGGAGATCAGCGAATAATTGTGATGGTTGTGGGATTTATTGCATGGGATATTTTGAAATATATAAAAGCAAATTAGACATGGATGGGTGGGATGTAGGTTTCAGTAAAGATGAAGTAAGTAGATTTAATCAAAATATTATACTTTCTTTCTTTCTTTGATTTATTTTTATTTATTTATCTTCCTTGTATGTTTTCCAATAAAACAAAGATTTGTTGAACACATTGCGAGCAAAGTACTATTCAACAATCATAATGATGGAGGAGAATACAAGAAAGAAACAAGTGTTGAAAGACGTGAGGCGTGTGGTTTGTCTGTCGTAGTGATAATCTTATGTATTCTAATGATTTAAAGTATAAACGATATTGTATAGCTTTCGAGAATTATGATTTGTATTGCCTGTTTCTTTCATTCCTTTAGCTTAATGATAGCAGGTTGAGGTGTTAGAAATACTATATAATTTTTCTGAATTCTGGTTTATGTTGTTTAGTTCATGCCTTTAAATTAATGGTAGAAGGTTGAAGTGTTAAGAAGGGCATACTGTTTAGTTCTGTAAAGTGTATATGGTTGTTGCATTTGCTTAACATGCTTTGGAATTTTAGGATTCTATAATATTTTTAAATTTTGACGAGATATTATATGTTTTTGTGATGACATGCGCATATTTTGTGTGATGATATGTGTGATGAGATTTCATTTATAAATTTCTTATTCTTTTTTTTTTTCTGGACAAATGAATATTCATATAGTTTGCAATGATAAGTGCATGTTTTATGTAATGATATGTGCATAATTTGTTTGATGGTATGTACATGATATGTGTGATGATATATAAAGTGTTATGTGCATGATTTGTGCGATGATATCATCACATATAGTTTGAATATATCATCACAAATAATAGTCATATATCACAACATATAACTTACATATATCATCATGAAAAACTATCATATTATTGTGTTTCTATATTATTTCTATACCCTAGTAATTGGAAAAGTGAATCATGCTGTGTTTCTAAATTGTTTTTATACCTTAATAACTTGGAAAGTGAACCCCATCGTGTTTATATATTGTTTTTATATCCTAATAATTGAAAAAATGAACCTTATCATGTTTCAATATTTTTATACCCTAATAATTAGGAAAGAGAATCCTATCGTATTTCAATATTGTTTATATACCATAATAATTGGAAAAGTGAACTCTGTCGTGTTTTTATATTATTTCTATACAATAATAACTGTCATGTATCATTACATATTTCTGTCATATATCATCACATAATTATATCATATATCATTACATATAGCTACCATATTCATCAGCAAAAATGAATAATCTCTAGGAAATGCACATACCATATTCATCTCATATACTAGGAAATTTATTAGATATATTCCTTAAATAAAAGAATAAATAATCAAAACAGATTCTAACAAGAATATGACCGATATCATCGCATATAACCGAGACATATCATCGCATATAATATTCACATATCATCACATATAACTTCAAATATCATCGCAAAAAATGCAAAACCAACACATCCACACCCATCGACAGAACTTCCGAAAGATCAAAAGAAACAAACACCATAATTCATTTTCACAATAAAATGAAGAGGAACCAAATTAACCAAACTCAAGAACAAACATATAACCTCGTCATAATTTTAGTTATCACGTATAGAATAAAGATCAAACACAAAACCTCAGTCTAAATAATAAAAATACCGCCTGATAATAAAAATTAGCCATTTCTCTATTCTGCCATATATCAAAAAAACCTGACTATCAATTGACTTTAAACTAAAAGAATTACAACTTAAAAAATGCGGCAATGGAAAAAGCTTCAAACTCGTATTTGAACTAACAACTATGAAACTCGAACTCGAAGTTGGACTAACACTCGAATGCACAACATAACCATCTATGGCAAGTGTATCAATACCATCCTAAAAAGAATAGTACATAATGAAAACAAAACTTATGTAACATAATATCCAAAATTAATTACCACGGAAAGATAAGAAATAATGACATTGAAAGTCATCAAGATTATAGTAAAAGACAATAAAATTAAGGTTACTCATCTTAAAATCGCAGAAAACTTGGATAACTAATGATTCATAAACCAGAACAATACCGACAAACATTCAAACACTTCAGAGGCATAAAAACTCAAGTAATTATATGGTTTGTTAACGTACACATAAAGTCACATAACATATATTAATGTCCCATCTTTAGATATTATGCATTACAATAGAGCTAATTAACACAAAAACATAATTTGTACAGATCACAAAAATTTCCAAAATAATATATAAATTATTGAAACATTGAATTTGGAAATAAGAAAAGGTGAAGAAAATACATGCAAACCTTCTACGTCCTTCTTAGTTTGTGACTTGGCAATTTGCACTCGATTTATTTTTGCTTGATTGCGATTCTTCTCAAGTACACACTTCTCCCTCTTATTCTACTTACCTTCCTCATGACTACTTTAAGGATTTTGAACAACACCATGCAACAATCGATCAACGCAGTCATCAAATTAAATGAGTCTACTTCACGTATAACACTACATTTAGCACTTTCAAAAGTTTCTTCATACTTCAACTGAGTTTCAATATTGTCTTCACTTCCTAAAATCAGCTTCTGAAACTTTCTGTTCATTTGAGTCCTCCACAACGAGTCTGCCATAGATTTGTTTGAAGAATCAAATACAGGAACAACATCTAAAACCCGCTCACTAACAATATCCTTACGTCACCTTTTTGTAAGATATATCTCAGGAATGGCACACACACAATGTATATTCATTATATGCAAACAATGACATTACGAAATATCCACCTCAAAAAACAACTTGCACGTGCAAGATACCGACAAATCTTCAACATTGAAAAATACCGCATATTTTATCACATCCCTACCCTCAAATCACATATGATATGTCAAAATAGACCCTTCTGTAGGAAAAAAGGATTGATGACATGCAACCCATTTCATAAACTGATCCTCAAATAAAAAGAAAGTTTCAATTGTATACACATCTCTATCATGTAAAACCAACTTTAAATCATTTAAGGCCATATATGGTGTATGTAGCATGTAACATACATCTTCGTCGTTCTCTTTACTCCTCCACTTAGACACAACTCCGAAAAATATATTGTAAAAATCACAAAGCCCATCCGTCTTAGATAATTTCTTCGTAAGCGCATGATTTGTGCTCTCACTTCTTTGGGAAGATAAGATGCCACCTGAAAACTAATCCTTGTTGAACACAAGACACCATTTTGCTCTTATATCATAAAGTCTTAGTAACTAGAAATTATCCTAGTATCCATAATTTGTGACCATCCCGAAAAACATAGAAAATCACATATTACGGCCACATATCATCACATATTACTCACACATATCATCAGCAAAAAGCAAACCCTAAACCATGAATGTCTTTCAGATATTACTTCCACATATCATCACATACTCCAGCCACATATCATCACTTATTAATGCCACATATCATTAGCAAAAATCAAACCCTAACCCTAGAAACTCAACCCTAAATCCTGAATCTCTATCAGATATCATTATATATTAAATTCACATATCATCACATATTAGAGGCACATATCATCTAATATATTGGGCATGTATCATCAGCAAAAATCAAACCCTGGCCCTCAAATGGAAAACTCAACCATAAACCCCGAATCTCTGTCAGATATCATCACATATTAGAGAAACATATCATCACATACTATAGCCAAATATAATCACATATTACTGCCACATATCATCACATACTATAGCCAAATATAATCACATATTAATGCCACATATCATCAACAAAAATTAACACATATAATTTAAACAATATATACACAACATCCATACTCATTATAAGAATGAGAAATAAAATATTTACTTACTTGTCCTAGTAGAACTTGAATTCAACTTCTATTTTCACATACTTGAGAAAATAGTTGAAAATGTTTATAAAATCTTTTTGATTTCTTAGTGACCTGATGTTTGTGTTCGAGTTTTCCCCAATATGCCATAATGTAGAGTCGATACCGTTACATTGAGAAAATCTTGGAAATAGCAGCAGCCATGACGACATTTGGGTCGTTCATAATTTTAGTTGAATTCTTACCACCCATGGATCTATAAAAAGCACTAAATAACCACTCAAACGACCCGATTTTCTCATTAATTACTAACCTGCACCCAAACATCATATTTTTACCATGATGGTTCATACCGACAAATGGACTGCAAATCATATCGTATTTGTTAGTGCGATATGTAGTATCATGCAATCACGCACCAACAAATTACCGAATAAATCGTAATCCTACCGCATACGCCCATCTCTTCAGAAAAAAACTATACAACCTAGATGCACTATCCACCTCAAAATTGAAGAAAAAGTTCTTCTCATTAGCTTGCATATTTCTGGAAATTTGAATTAATGTGTTGGAATCAGTACCATCAAATATGTTCAATTTAATCAATACATTATACGCATCTTTAGTGCTAAAACCTAAAGAAGGTGAACCACAAGACTGGTTTTTTAAAACCCGTACACCATCGGCCGCACCAACACCATTTTTTTAACTCTCTAATATAAGCAAGTTGAGTCAAACAAATTTGCTTATGGGATGGAAGAAGATGACTAGAGATATGTGGACATAATGCATGATTATGCTCGTATTTATGTGCAGTGACAACCCACAAACCACTACGATCAATATCATAACATCTAATTTGGTAAAAGACCTGCTTTTTTTTTTTAAACTTGTTTCTGACCAGCCTTAGAACAAAGAAATATTTTCATCAAAAGTGAGCCATCAACCCTCTTCCTATCCTTCCCCTTCTTAACACTATATCCGACCCTATACATATGATCATTGTACAAATTATAACCCTTGTCGAGAGAATTTACTACAATGCCAACCAAATCATCATCCCGCACTACTCATTCGATTGATTGAATATCATCAAAAATAGAACCCACTAAATAAAATAAATAAAAAAACCAAAAAAATAACATAAATATTCATCACATATTAATACCACACATCATCATATATTACTACCATATATCATCACATATTACTGCCAATTATCATTACGTATTACTGCCAAATATCATCACATATTACTGTCACATATATATTACTCCCACATATCATCACGTATAAATGTCACATATCATAACATTTAAATACCGCATATTACTGTCGCATATCATCACACATTGCTTCCATATAGCATCACATTATTGCTTTTATATCATCATATACAAATTTCACATATCATCACATTTAAATACCACATATCATCACATATTACTTCCATATAGAATCACATATTATTGCTCTTACATTATCACATACAAATTCCACATATCATCATATTTAAATACCACATACCATCACATATTGCTTTCATATATCATCACATTTAGCTTCCATATAACATCACATATTATTATTGCTCTTATATCATCATATACAGATTTGACATACATATTAGTGCAATATATCATCACATATAGTTACCGTATATCATCACATATTACTGCATATAAATCACATATTCTTGATAAATTAAAAGAAGACACCACAAACATGTAATACAACTATTTTAATGAATGTTCGAACACTCACCAGAAACTGAAATATTTGTAGTACAAGGATCAATCGAAGGAACTGCAACTACAAAAACTAAAATCAAAAATAGAAATAGCATAACCTAATTGAATACAAAAATAAATCAAACTCAAAATAGCTTACCCTGTAAGCGATTCTTATCTATTGCAATCGAAGAATTTGTTTTTTGGCGGTGGAGCAGCGCTTGTTTCGGCAGAAATTTGAAGCTAATTTGACGGAGATTGTCGTTCCAATAGACGAAATTCATAGATAATTTGGGGCGCGGGGTGGAGAATCTGGGGATGGGATCAGGATAATTGTTGTTAAATTAGACAGGGATCGTCGATGGCGAATTATCATTTGGCTAGGACCGCAGTAATTGGAGAATTAACAGTGAATTACTTGCTTTGCGACAGTTGATTGTTTAGGATAATAAATTGTTATGTGGAGCACTATTTGCTTGATATCCCAATAACCGACTACTTTTTGATGTACATGAAATCCCCCTATTATACTAATTCAACGTACGCTCTAATCTTCTGCTTACACGTGGATGTCTCTTTAATTTTCTTTCTGTCTGTGTCTGTCTATGTTTTCTTTTTCTTATTTTAATCATACCCAATTTATTATTCTTATTTCTTTGTTTAAACGTTCTAATACCACTTTTTATATGTATTAATAACCAGCGTGCCAATTTTTCTTTTTATATTATATAATATCACCCTATAATATTTCTCAATCTACGCAAAGTCAATGAGATTAATTAGGTAACACTACTTCTTCTGTCCATATTCTCAATCTACGCAAAGTTAATGAGATTAATTAACACTACTTCTTATGTCCACTCTCTACGCACAATTTATGAGATTAATAATCAACGTGTTTATGTAATACCATTTTTTAATTATATTATTTGATTTACATGATAGACGGTTTTAATCAATTTGACAAATTATTTCCACATATTCTTACAAAACTTTAAGATTTTATTATAAACTATCGTAGAGTTCTATTTTATTTCTTGTTTTATATTGTTCCCATATATTCACTTTAAAATTTTATTATATACTATTTGTTTTATGAATTGTAATTTTTGTTTGATATTTATTGTACATTATAATTTATTTGTCGAGATTATATATTAAGTTATATTTTTGAGAAAAAAATAATTCTTTTTATATTAAAAATAACTCACAAAAATATGTAATTATTTCTTAATATTAAAATAACGTGTAATAACTCACGCAATATATAATTCTATTTACGCTACGCGATGTTGAGATCAAAACGCAACACGTTGCGCGATACACATTTTAAAGCACTGATTTTTACTCATACTAATTTCTTCTTCTTTTTTTTTTTGCCTTATCTTTATCATTTTTAAAATCTTTTAACTTTCGATATTTTTGTTGATTTTTTTTAAGTCTTCTTTTTTCTGTTTTGATGAGATTTTCTAAATTCATGAAAATGCATGTTTGTTTTGTGTAATTTTGAGTTTATTGATAGACCTTAAATAATTGTTCAGGTGAAATTGACCTTTAGTTTTAAAATTCATAATGGTCCGTAGTTCAATTTTTAAAATCCTTCACTCAGCATTTGTCCCCATTATATTCCCCACCAGATTATAGTGCTTATTTAAATTCTTATCATATACCGATTTCTTGTTTCACATGTTAGTTACCTATTTTGAAGGTGGAACATATATTTATTTAATTTGTTGATATTATTTACAAAATGAATATGCATGATACATTTGGAATTTTTGGGGTTATTTCAATGGTTCTCAAATTATATTATGATATGATATTTCACATTTGGAGATATTCTATGTTTTCAATTTTGTTATTTTTTAACTTAAATATGTGATATTTTCTATATTAGTTGCAAAATATGATTTTATTTTGAATAAGATTTGTTGTATATTTTTTATCAAATCTAAACATACCCTCACCGTTATTTTTTATTAAAGTCTTTCAAATAATATAGTTTTAGAAAAAAGTCTATATTTTCCTCTATTTATTTTGTTTTTCATAATAAAATATATATTTTTTTGCAATTTTATTTGGTGTAGTATTAATTTTTTTTATTATATTAACATTATACAACAGATAAATCTCTCATTTCGTTTGTGCCACCAATTTTTAGAAATGATCAACTTTAGGATTCAATGTCAAGAGTAAAAGTAGCAAATGATTGAAAATACTTTATTGTGAAAATGACGGTAGATATGTATATAGAGTTAATAATATTTAAAAAATAATTACGGTATGTAATTAAATAATATATTTTTAATTATTATTATTTATTTATTCTTAAAATATATGTGTTTTTAATACACTCAATATTTTAATACGTGTTGATGAGGTATCAACTCCTTATGCCTCCAATTTAAATGTGTCTTTTTATTATTAATCAAAAATCTGATGTGTCATTTTGTAAAAAATCCCTATTATTTCCTTCCTTTTATAGTTTTTGGTCTAGGGTATATAATAGAGTTTTTTTCCCCCTTTTTTTTTTTTAGGCCTCATTAATAATCATCCCGTCAGATTCATCCGTCTTTCTCATTAATATTCATACGGATTCATCCGTCCTCAATCTTCTTTTTCCTCCGGCTGCTTCTTTGTTCCTTCTCACGCAAATCCCTCAGATCTGCGTATCTGGCTGACTTTTTTGAGATGATTGTTCGTTTTATTCCCCGATTTTTGTGTGAGCACTTGATCCGTACAAGGTACGGTGAGTCTGCAAAAAAATTTCCAAAGCTTTTTTAGTTTTTATTTTTTTCTAGATTCTTAATTTAAGAACGCAATTGTTGATTTCATTCAGTAATATCTGCTATAATTTGGTAATTTAATTTTTGTATGTGTTGATTTCAGAAGGCAATTGATTCCACTTTGTAATTCTTTGTTCGGTTTGTTTACCCTTTAACATCTTCAGTTTGAGAAGGGATTTTATTTTTTCGTTTACCCTAAAATTTAAATTGTAATTGTTGTTTGTTCATATTCTACTTATTTATGCAAGAAATAATTGATCATTATTTTTCTTTTTTAAAATTATGACATAATTTCTTTATTTTTTATGGTGGTTTTTGGCTTTTATGACTTGATGACGAGTTATTCAAGTAATGTAAATTTCTTTGAATTATGTTTGGCCGATTGGGAGCGAGATGAGTTTTAACTTATATTTTATTTCATCAGTTCGTGAATGATTATCTCAATTGTTTGTTCGGATTTTTTTATTGTTTCTCTTTACTTTTTTAGCTCCCATGGATTTATGTTTTCGAAATAAGTCAAATCATGTTCGATTATCTTAATTGTTCAGTTCCATTGGATTTGTGTATTTTTGCAGTATATAATTCTAGAATCATTTGTTTTTGTATGAATAATTTTTAAAAATCAATTGTTGATTTTTTTCGGTTACTGCAGATAGCATTGATGCAAGCGTGTTGACATGGACTCTGGGAAGTTGTTCAAAATCTTATTCATGTTTCCAGATCTACAATTCTTTGTGAGTTTTTCTGGATGCAAGTGGGTATTTGTAATCTTTATAGATAACTGAGTGTTTCTTGTAATTAGACAAAAGAACCTAGGGGGTGGTTTATTTAATTAACCCCTGATTGATTGTAATGCTGAATGGTTCTCCTACTACAGCAATATAGCCATTAGAATAACATAATGTTTTGTGCTGCTATATATATATATAAATATATATATATATATATATATTCTTGTCAATAAAGTCGTTTTAATTTAGTAGCCAATTCCTGAAATTATGAATCAGTGTTAATTCATGTATCCACTGATCATTGTATCTGTTAATCGCTTACACATTGTTGCATGAGATATATAAATGAACACGGCATTGGTCGATGTAATATCTTGATTTCTAAAGGCATCTTGTAGAATATGAGAAGTTGAAAATCATATAGTGCATAACCTTGCTAGGAATACGATTGTTTTTTTTTTCTTTTTCATTGTTTTGAGATTTTATCACCATTTTTTTGCTTTTCCTTTGCTGTAAGACTGTTTAGAAATGTGAGTCACTATTTATATAACAAAAATCCCTAAGTGCATTTTGCAATTGCCATTATAGTGGATCAGAAATAGTGAAAAGTTGGGAAAGGGGGTTTGTTAGAATATATATAGATGGAATTGGTGGTGGGTGTAATTTTTGTCCATGTTTGTCTTCCATGCTGTCAAATTTGAATGCATTGTGCATGTTTTATTCCATATTCTCACTTTTTTTCGTCAGTTAGAAATACTGATGATTTAAAATAATAAATTAAAGTGTGTGATTAATGAATAAATAAATAAATAAAATAATAAACATGATTTAAAATATATATAGTAAAATGAGTAGAAACAAAGAGTGCATAATAAAATCTGCAAGGATATTATTATAATGATTGGTTAATTTGATGGTTATTTCATAAATGAGTATAAATAAATTTACAATATCCATCCATGAATTCGACTGATTATTCCACATTCCATATATAATATTGTTTCTAACTACGTTGATATAATTACGGGATTGGAAGGGAGTATTTTGTTAATTTATAACCTCCATAATCCCACATATATTCTTAGTAAATTTTTGTAAAACCAGTATTTAGTACCGTATAAGTAATCATTTTCCATAATTACGATTCGGAGAAGATATATATTCTTAGAAACCGAATCGAAATTTATATTTCCAATATTAGTTCCTCTTGATTTACATTTTTTTTGTCTAATAATATACATCTTATATGACATATAATTAATTAATGACATATAATTAATGTAAATAAATTATAATGATTAATGTAAATATTTCATATATTATTATCAGAATATGATAATATTAATATGTAGTATGATTTTGTAGATTTACATTGTCAACAATTAGACGTTGATATGTAATCATTATGGTACTTTCCGTGATGCCATATTTAATCACATTGCTATAGTTACGTTGCTATAATTACGAGATTGAAATAGGATTTACTATTAATTGATAATTGATAACGTCCATAATTATTTATGTTCTTAATAAATTAATTTTAAAGTAAATAGTTACCCATTTTTTAAATTAATATTGTGTTAGATATACTATTATGGTAATACATTAATTATGGTGACCCTGTTTGGTAAAAAGCGGATTGAGCCAAAATTAGAGGATTTGACTCAATTGAGAGGATTGACCAGTCAAATCCTCTAATTGATATGTTTGGTAAACAGAAGTTACAACTAGCTTTTTGGGTCCAAAAAGCTAATTTTGAAAAGGCTCCACATAGGAGCTTTTTGAGAATAGCGGTTTTAAAAATAAACTGACATGACAATTTTGTCCTCAAATCACCAAAAAAAGAATTATTAATTTACATGCAAAATTATTTACAATTAAATAATAGTAATAATTATCCAAATTAAATTTAATATATTAAAATTTTACGACTCAAGAAATTTTTATAAATAATAATTTTTAAATAATGATTATTTTTTTCAATAAAAATTACTTTAATTATTCAATTATTATAAATTTATGTTATTAATAAAGAAATACTCAACAATAAATTGTGTGAATACCCCTTTTTAGTCATTTTACCCGATCAAACAGCTATCAGCTCTCAAATATTTAGCAAACACTTTTGTACAAATCGCTAATACAATCAGCTATCCGCTAACAGCTAATGCAATCAGCTATCAGCTATCCGCTAATTGCCAAACAGGGTCGGTATATATTAATATAGTTGTCAATCACTCAATCTTAAGCTAAAATTAAAAATAATGATCAAACTTTTCCTTTTATGTCATTTATTATCCTATTTACATTATAAATTAACACCGATTAATATACATACTACATATAAAATGTAGTCAACTAAGACTGACCATAACGAAATAAGTCAATCCTTTAAAGGTAATGATTAATTCTTTATAATATATTTGCATAAAAAATCCTTAACGAAATAAGTCAATCCTTTAATGGTAATGATTAATTATTTATACTATATTTGCATAAAAAATCCTTAACGAAATAAGTCAATCCTTTACTGGTAATTGTCACGCCCCAATTTTAAAAAATATAAATTTTGATTCTTTATAAATAAAACTTTCAAAAAAAACAAGGGCATGAGTTTTTCCAATAAATCACAATCACAATAAAAATTGAGCGGAAGCGTGAATAAAACTTAAACATTTATTTTAAAAGAGGAGACTCATTTGATAATTTAAAATAGCATTAACTTGTCTGTTCACGAAAACACAAGTTTCAAACTTTATTTTAAACTTGACATAAAATAAGATACCAATCCATAGAAAAGACAATAGATTAACATCGAAAATAGCATCTTCGCATCCACCACCTCATACCACATCCAACTCCTCAACCTGAAAAGTTTGGTAAAAATGGGTGTGAGCTTTCAACTCGCTCCGTGGGGATTTGTTTGTCAATATTAAACACTAATCATATAAACCATAAATGAATAGTTACAACACACTGTCAGTCGTTCATAGATGTTGGCCAACCATAGTTTTAGCTCGAAAGCTACTGTTGTTTAGCTCGAAGGCTATTGTTGTTTTAGCTCGAAAGCTACTATGGAATGTTGCATTGATCGCAGTTAACATAGACAAAGATTCGACACGTTTGTCAATGTTAAAAAGAAATCATATAAACCATAAATGAATGGCTACAACACACTATCTGTTGTTTTAGCTCGAAAGCTACTATGGAATGTTGCATTGAGACATAGATAATTCATATAATTGCATTTAATATAGACAAACATATAGTTTTGAAAAAGTTTAGAATCACCCACCTTTGAATGTAGTTTTCGTGAAAAAGTGGAAGTAAATGCTTGTACTTGAAAATCCTAGTTTTGAGAACCCTCGTTTCCTACATTGGAAATAATAACTTAACTTAGTACTTGACTTTGATAAAATGGATTTGAACTAATTGAAAGGATAATAGAATCATAGCTATGAATTGAACAAAAATATAAAATAAGGAGGTCGATAGGGTTGTTTTTGTAAAGTTCATGAAGTATAAGTGGTGGAAATAAAATAATTCGAAAGTTATGTGGGCTGAAAAGGAGTTTCTTGTAAGTTTAGGACTAAACTTGTGGTTTTGGGTAATTTGGGGACTCAATCGAATGAATTGAAATCTAGTGGGGTCAATTGGGAATTTCTAGAAAATGGGCTGGGTATAAAAGGCAGAACCCAGCCCATAAGTCCTCAGAACCCGTTTCTTCTTCCCCTTTATTCTCTAATTTCAGAAATCCTTCGACCCCTTCCCAACTCGTTGACGGACCGGCGAAGGCTTCAATCGGCGGCCAACTTCTCCGCCTTCTCCTTTCTTCACTGTTTAACAACCCTTAATCCCCAATTCCATCTGCCCCATTTCTGTTTCTTTATTTCAGAAAATCGACCAACGCAGGCTCCTCTTCCGTCATCGATCGTCGCCGGCGGTGGTGGGTTTCGGCCGAGATGGGCAGCGGCGTTCAGGTTCCGTCGGTGAAACCTCCTCAGATTTCTAGAATTCGGCCAGCCAATCTCCCTCTCAAATTTCAGAATCGACCGGCCCATCTCCTTCGATTGTGACTGGACAATTCGACGGCGAAAATCGGCGACTTCATCGGCGGCTCTGGGCAGCGGTCTAGCGGCGATGGCAATAAGGGCGGCTGCAAGACGGCGGCGTTTCACGTGGGTGTGGCTGCGTTAGTTTGTCGACTGGGGGTGGTGATGACGGTGGATGATGTGGTCGCGTCTCGCATTTTGGTTGTGGGGTTTTTCGACGACGGTTGCGACAGAGTCGGGCTTGACTTCGGGTCGCGACTGTATTGGCTTGCGGGTTCTCGGGCCTCGGGTGTGGCTGCGACAATGGATGGTTGGGGCTATGGTGTCGGCTAAAATGGTGGTGTTGGTGGTGGTTCGGGCTACGGATTTGAGAAAGGCGACATCCTTTAGTCTATGGTCATTCGGGCCTGGGTTAGGGTTTGTGGAAAATCAGCCGGGAGTTGTCGGGTTGGATGGTGATGGATTTGGCTGGAAAATACAAGTGGTTGGTGGTTGATGGTTTTGGTTGTGAATGTAAATTAATTTCTTTCAGAAATGAAAAATCTAGAAACTAGTATTAAAACTTACTTGATTGACTGTGGCTTGTTAAAAGCTAAAAACGAAGTTGTGAAAAACTTCAAATGATGAAGTTTCGTGTGTATATATATATATATATATATATATATATATATATATATATATATATATATATATATATACATATATATATATATATATATATAAAGGTCAAATCCTATTCCTAAAAGGATTAGGTTTGATAAAATAAATAATAATATAAATCCAATTCTCAATGGGATTAGGATTGATAAAATAATAAATAATTAAATAATGAAATATTAATAAGTTATATTAGTTTTAAAAGTTGAGATATATAATTTATTTGGCAAACGAACTATCAATCCGTTTAAAATAGAGTTCTTAAATTATTTAAAATAAAATATAAAATCGCTTATGGTGACGAACTTGAGACTAAAATTATATTTTAATGCATGACGATAAATAGAAATATAAAAATATGCAATTGATGGTCGGGTGTTACAGTAATGATTAATTCTTTATAATATATTTACGTCCCTATGTACTCACTTAAACATAATGTTTAGGCTAATTAACAAACAAATTAATTTATATAAAAATTTAATTATTAATGAAACAGATTTTATCAATTTTACATAATATATTTTTTCTGCAACTTATCTATTTCTTATTGGAAAGACATCTCCCAATATATAAAAAATATATAGAATTACAAAGAAACCGTTCTATTCTGTTTAATTTTTATTACTTTGTTTATATCCAATGAATCATTTATTTTAATACTGTTGTATTATTTTCCTTTTGATCCCTAACTAAAGTTTGGGCCGGAAAATATTTTATTGTCTGATTATATGTATTATATGTGTTAATTATATTTGTGGCCTATTATATAGGATAATAGATTTTATTTCAAATGTATTCGCGGCCTATTATATATGATAATAGATTTTATTTCAAATGTATTCGCGGCCTATTATATATGATAATAGATTTTATTAGGAAATGTATTTGCGGCCTATTATATAGGATAATATGAAATGTGTTATATTTGCTGCCTATTATATAGGATAATAGATTTTATTAGGAATGTATTTGCGGCCTATTATATATGATAATAAGTTTTATTAGGAAATGTGTATTTGCGCCTATTATATAAGATTTTAGGTCTCAGATAAATAGAAAATTAGTGATATTATGGAATTAAATTTAGGGTGAATTCCCATATAGACCATTAGTAAAATGTTTTTTCCCAAATAGGCCATTGAAATCTCAACTCCCCATTTAATCCAAAAATTATATAAGAGTACAAAATTATCCTTTATAACTATTTATTTTGTTCTTCAAAAATTCAGAACTACTCGTGTAAATTCAGAACTACTCATGTACATTCATAAATACTCGTGTAAATTCAGAACTACTCGTGTAAAATTCAAAACTACTCGAGTAAATTGACGAACTACTCATGTAAATTCAGAACTACTTGTGTAAATTTCAGAATTACTCATGTAAATTCAGAACTACTCATGTAAATTCAGAACTACTCGTGTAAAATTTCAGAACTATTCTTCAAAAATTCAGAACTACTCGTGTAAATTCAGAAGTACTCGTATAAATTTCAGAACTACTCGTGTAAATTCAGAACTACTCGTGTAAAATTTGAGAAATTACACACTACTTCGCATAGTTTTTGGGAAATTACATACTACTTCGCATTATTTCTTGAGAAATTGGGTACTACTTTGCTTAAATTGCAAACTATTTCACAAGATTTTTGAAAAATTACAAACTACATTGCGTAAATTGAATACTACTTCACAAAATTTTGCAATAAGAACGGGCAACAATAATATATTCAAGTGTTACAATTGTAAAACATTAAGGAGAGTCGAGTGAGATTATAAAAGTGTTGGGATATATATTTGTAAAATATTCATGAAGTTAACAAATTACCCCATTTCAGCTAATTTTTTTATATTAATTATCCCAAACCTCACGAGTTGTTCTTGTAATTATCCATAAAATCAAATTGAAGAATATGCTGTTGGTTTTTGCTCCTAAACCTTTTAGATATTTTTGGGCCATAATAGGACGAAAAGCTAGTTAATGACTTAATGCTCTTTTTATCTTGGGACAAGAAACAAGAAATGTGAAGTGGAAAAAAAACATTTGCTTCATTATTACTCTGGGAAAATTACAAACTAAGCAGTAAATCAAAAGGCAAAATAAGCAGGAAATTAAAAGGTATGTCTAAGTTGGCCTCTGGTAAAATCACCATAAACCCAGTTCCACAAGACCAATGCAAAATTTAAAATTTCTCTAACAAAATTATTATTAATAATAATAGCTAGCATCAACCATCAGCCATCCCGTACCACACCCAGACATCAACCACCGAAATTAGTCTACCTCCCTGACCCGAACCCGCACAATCTCAGCAGCCTCCGGACCACGAGCGCCTACCGGTGCCGCCTCCTCCGACGGTGACCCACCCGAGACCGCCGAGCTCTCGCCTCCAGAGGATCCGTCCGCCGCTGCTAGCTCAGATCCGTCCGACGTCGTTGCAGGTGATAATGTCGATGGAGGCGACAGGTGGTAATGTCGATGGGCCATGAAGTTAGCCTCCAGGGACATGATGGTGTCGGTGGTTTTGCGATCGCGGTCGCCGCCACCATTGGTGGAGGCCTCGATGAGCAACTGGATGCCGGCATCGGCGGGACAACAACGCCAGTGTAGACACGGTCGTAGCCCCAATCGGGGAGGATCTTGTGCCGGGGGCGGAGATTGGGTTGAGGGGGTTGTTGATTGGTACCCAGCGGCATTGGTAGGGTTCGTTTATATAAGAGTTCTTAAAAGGTGTAGGGTTAGTTTTGACAATTTAAATGTATTTATTGATTAAATGGGAAGTTTTTGGCTTATATGGGAATAAAAAGAGTTATTGAACTATATGAGAATTGTCTTTTATGTTTTAGTAGTATATGGGAATTTTCCCTTAAATTTATATTTATATGATTTTATTAGGAAATGTATCAATCATTTGTGGCCTATTATATACAGTATCATTTAAATTTCCAGATAAATTGAATATTAGTGATATGAAATTAATTTTATATCGTGAGTTCTGAGTTGGAATTGCTATCTTTTCGGTGTCAATGTTTTACAGAGGTAACACCTTTGTTTTTATATTTTTTCGTAATTAAAATAAAATTTGTTTGTTCAAGGCTATTTTGTCAGCGGTGTGTTTCTTAGTAACATGGTCTAATTTAATCACAACTTTACGATGGAATAATATAAGATAACTACGTAAATATGATGTATTATGTAACCCATGAAATTATTTTTTAGTTGTAATTTATTTGATTGGATGAATACTAATCCATCCATTAAAATATATATATTTTTAGAGAAAAATAATTAACTCTTTATTTGTAATCTATTTTGACTAAATGTTAATTGATACGTGAGAATTTTCTTAAGAATGTGTATGTTATTTAAAAACAACATTAATTTTTTTAATGGTATTTTTGGTTTATTTAATATTTCATACTATTATCTAGCATGCGATCTAATTTATTTATTATTTATCTTTTAGTATTGAAATTGGATTAATTATTTATTTTCCAGTTGAACAGATAATTTTCCTTTTCTTGATCGTGAAATTCTTCTTAAGTCTCAATATAAATAAAATTTTATTATTAGTTTTTTTTTATGATCTAATTATTGTAAGTCCAAAGCCTCAACTCTAAATAGTGAGTAATAGAACTAACCAAAGTCACATCAATCTTTTTGATTTTAAACATTTACTTGAATCATTTCGATTTGATTTTAAAAAGCCATTTTTACATTTGGTTTAAGATTTGTATGTAAACAAAGGCATATTTGCAATAGAAAACTAATATACAAATTACTATTAGTTTTTTTAATTTTATTATTTAAAACATTATTCTATAATTTTTTGAGGGACATAAATAAATTATCAAATTATACCATTATTAAAAAATCACTTCCGATAGAAATAAATAAACTATTGTATTACAATATTAGCAATAGAGTAATAAATAATTCATTTAAAATTCACAAGTTCGATTTTCATGTGTGTATATTATTAGTATGCATGGTTGTTTTTTTTATGAGTCAATCGTGTTCCTTAAAGATATATTTGAAGTACTTCTAAAACTTGATTTGAATGAAAGTCTTGATTTGAATGAAAGTCTTTGAGATTAGTGTAAAAAATATTGGTAACAAAGTGAGACTGATTATGAGAAGAGGTCGTAACATAGAAAAATTTGGTCTTTTACACATTTTATATTTATATCAAATATTTTTTTTTTGTATAAATAATTTACTTTTGGAACTTAATAATTTTTTTGATAGATTTTATGTTTTTATGTCATTTTACTGATATGCCCGCGTAAAACTTGAGTATTCCAACTAAGTATATATTATGTTCACACGAGTATTATCGAATAATTCGTGTAAATTGTACGTGGGACTAGGTAGGTGCACCTTAGTGTCTTTTTGTTGAAAAAAGAAAAAATTGTGACATTGTTGGATGAAAATGAAAATCGGAGGTAATTCCGAACTCCTCGCATTCTCAACAGTAGTCTCCACCTGTTCACCTTTCGCCGATTCACGCTCTCACATGCAAATTGCAAACCCACACGCGTTCAATGTACGTATACGTATTTCCTACCTGGACGATCAAATTCACATTTCCCCCAAAATCTTCGAATTCTCAATTCTCTGATGAATTTTTTCCATGGCCGATCCACGTTGTTTTTTCCTTTGCTCGTCGCTTTTTCTTTTCCTAGCTGGCCAAAATCCACTAGTGTYTGCATCCCGTGAGGATTTCTCCATCGTGGGGTATGGCTACRCGGCGGCRCCGAAGCTTTTCCGGGGCRATTACTCGYCGCCGTCTYCCCCTCCGYCGTCTCCGCCGCCGCACCCACCGTCCCTCTCGTGCGAGGATTTGAAGGGCATTGGGTCGCTCAACACCACCTGCGAGCTCAACTACAGCTTGAATTTCACCAACGACGTTTACGTTGAAGGCGGGGGCAATCTCTATATTCTCCAGGGGGTGGCCCTAACCTGCTCCGAATTGGGTTGTTCGGTTGTGATTAATATCACGGGCGAATTCAGATTGAACTCTTTCGCGGAGATTGTTGCGGGGTCGGTTTACATTGTGGCCGGGAATGCGAGTTTGTTTGGTAATTCGGTGATTAATGTGACGGCAAGAGCTGGCGAGCCGCCGCTGCCGTCGACGGGGACACCCGACGATGTGCAGGGTGGCGGTGGAGGGCATGGTGGAAGGGGGGCTAGCTGCGTGATGGATAATAAGAAGCTGCCGGAGGATGTTTGGGGCGGGGACGCGTATTCTTGGGAATCTTTGGATAAGCCGTGGAGTTATGGCAGTAATGGTGGGACGACTAATAGAGAGGAGGACTATGGAGGGAGAGGGGGAGGGAGGATTTGGTTGGAGGTGAATAATACTGCGGATGTACTTGGAATGCTTTTGGCGGATGGCGGTGATGGCGGGATCAAAGGTGGAGGAGGGTCTGGTGGGAGTATCTACATCAAGTCGCAGATAATGTAATGAATTTCACTACAACCTTATTTCATTCCTATGATCGTTGTCAATCTTTAAGTTTTTTATTCTTGTAGTTTTGTGGTTGCATTGGTGATTTCTGCTTGCACTGCGAAATGTAAATACTAGATACTTTTAGCTTCATTGTGAGTGAACTAATAGTGATATTAGTTTGTTTGATGGAATTTCAAGGCTTGGGTGGGGTCTTCTAATTTTGGAAAAGTGTTTTTGGTATTTTTTTTGTAAATAACAAGAAGTTTGTTTTTGACATTATTATTCTCAAAATTTCATCATAATCTGAAATCGCCTTTTTTCCTCCCTAAATACTCATATCTTAATTTTATGGGTGTTTTTTTTCGGCAATTTAATTCATGCACCCGGGTGCATGATGCATCATGACTTGATTTCATATTCATCACACACCTCTTGTATATTCATGCATATTCATCACATATGATCAATATACAAGTGATTGGTGATGATTTTGTATTTGTGTTTTCATATTCATCACCCGTCTCTTGTAGGTGCATGATGCGTTTTACACCCGAGTCCATGATATACTTTATTTATTTTTTATTTTTTAAATTCCTATCAAAAAGTTTATTTTGAAAGTGTTCCTCCCCAAATTACTTCAACTTTAGTTTCTTAGTTTTTAGATTCTATTTGCAAACACTACCAACTTTTGATTTCAATTACTTTTACTTCAATAAATCACTTCTTAAAAAAAGTAGAAGTGTTTGCAAACACTCTCTTTTTGTAACAAGCTGAGCATGATTGATATATGCGCTCCAACTTGTGGGGAAGGTGAAGAATGATTTAAATGTTTCTAGCTTGTTTTTCTTTGGAATATTTAGAAATATAGATCCTATATATCTGTACCATTTATTTATTCCAAGTCTAATATACTATATAAATTTGATAGGGTCCCTTCAATTATATTATCTTTAGCTCCTTTCTCATTCTTCAAAGATTATTGGTATCCTTAGCTTGCTCCATTAGCAGAACACCTACCTAGTCTTGGCAGATGCAGCTACTGATTACTTTGGATCTTTTTTTGTGTGCAAACCCCCTTCTTCTGGACAAAATTGCTTCATAGTATAGGGCCCAAAGATAGAAAATGTGCACAAAGATTGATCCATTGCTATTACTAACTCTTCTTGAGGAATGAATATGATCTGTTGCCTAAGAGCTCATAGAAATGCAGCTAAATAATGTTTTAAAAGCAGCGAGGAACTGTAGTCGTACAAGCATGTGTAATTTTGAACATATTAGATAAGAGTGCATAAAACTGCGCATAACCAAAATCCAGGATAGGAGTAATGTACCTTCTTCTCCTTGGGTGACAGGAAAGGTATTGAGTAGCAGCAACATACTTGTCTTCTTCGTTTAAAGAGTTGCAATTGGCTGTTTCCTGAATATCATGTGAAAGAATCATTTCCAATTAAGAAAATCCCAATTATGATTTTTGTACCATTTATCTTGAGCCCTGGAATATTTCATTGTTACTACAAGATTGAAATATCATAGAAAGTAATATAATTTTCTGAGTGTACAACTTTATTTATGAATGTATCCTTTCAGACTCCTTCAAATGAAAACAACGAGCTTTTATTCATTGAAAGCACACTCAAGTACGCTTCTGAGAAAGATTATTCCTCTGTTTTTGTGATTGGACAACTTCACGTCATGCTCCATCGTAGTTTTCTGTACCTAATACCTTGAGAACTTTAGCATATACTTGTAAAGACATAGGAATGTGCTTTCTTCTTTTGGTTCACTTAATAAAGGTAGTAAGGCTGCGATTGGAAGTAAGCGAAAAAATAATCTCTTTCAGCTCTCTAGCAAAACATGGGGAAAAATGTGATTGGACATGAATGTCCAAAAAAAATACAACTCGTTTCCCACGGAGTCCTCAATCTTCAATTTCTCCCTCCTTCAACTCCCTCAAGAATTTCTTCCCCCAGCCACACATCTCTCAATTAGGTATTAAATACCACCCCCAAATAAATTGTCTCCAACAGCTGTTGTTGATATCCATGATTCGTCCGCATTCATTCACAGCTCATTGATTTTTTTAATATTTTTTTAGAATTCTTATAATAATACCTTGAACCTCAAATACGCCAAAAACACGCATTCCACTTTCTTCATAACCCTCCCCCAAACAGCTCATTTATGTGTCTGTTTTGTTCTTCAAAAGCCATTTTTGGCCGAGAAAACTGGGAGAGAAAATGAAATCACAAAGGAAAATGTGTTGGATGATGTTATAGAGAATGTCTGCGGTTGCGCCATCGTGAACGGCGGTTTCGCCACCCAGCTGGAGAGCCGCATCACCGCCATTAATGATCCTCTTTTTTTTTTTTTTTAATAGACCACTGAACAAGTATATGAATACCCCTTACAACTGAAATAAAAAGTAAGAGAAGGCAAATAGGGTTGCCCATGTGAATAAAGTAGCACTAAATTTGTTTATTAATAATATTAAATAAATAAAAAGATTCTCACAGATTAAAATATTAATTAAAACAAAAGGTGGAAGTCAAATTTTGTAAAAAAAAACACAAAAATATCCAAACTCATTCTCAACTAAAAAAACATCACACCATAATCATTCATTACATTTTCAGCTCAAAACCATTAACAATCTCCCTAGAATTTTTTCCACTATTCTCTAGCGAAACGAAATGAAAGTGTTTCCAATCGCACCCTAGAAACCTCTCTCATAGTTGTCCTAAAACTGAAATACTACTTTTGTCATTTTAGGTGAATATAAACATTGGAGAATCATCTTATGCTAATCAATATTTCTCAGAATTTTTTTCCTTACAGTTAAGAGAATCTTGAAAATGAATCTTGCTACTTATTAATCCATTAGCTTTGCAAGAAAAGACTAGCTCTTTTGTATATATGGTATTCATGCATAGATGAAAAATATTCATTTGTCAACTTTCGAAGAGAAGAAAAATATTTTTTCAGAGACGTCGTTTAGCTCACAATCAAGTTCTACTATATCTTTTGATATGCCTTTTTGATTTGGGTTTAGCTCTATTCTTTGAATCTATGGATTTGCCCGACAACCATAACTATAAAAGTGAGGTAGCTAAACAAAGCTTTCTTCTCAACGTCTTTCTTATGCTCAAGTGCAATGACTTAGAGTAATGTGAGTCATGAGATGATTTCTATTCCGTATTCCAAATAATCCTTTACCTTAAGTTGCTTCCTCTTCCTATATGACGCTCTCTTGCATGAGAATATTTTATCTCCTTGGTTTACTTGGAAATTTCTTGCCATTTCTGTGTTCGTGCTTGTTTGTGAAATTCAATTTCTTACTTATCTTCAAGTAAAGTTTAACTTACAAAGTTGCTGCACTTACTCTTTTGATGTCTTCTTTAATTCATTAGCTTCCAGAATAAGTTCTCATTGTCTGTCTCCAAATATTCGATGAAAACAAATAATTGGGGATCCGCTAATTATTGGATGTGTTGGTTTGATCTTCCTTCAAGCTGTCCCATGTATCTGGTTAGCTGATTTTTAATTTCCTGAACTCGTGAAGCATATTGAGGAGAGAGATGAAAGTTGCACTATTTTACTTTCTCAAACACCTTATTTAGCCCAACAAATGCAAACATATGATTTTGTCAACTGCTTATTCCAAGTGCAGCTGTTCTCAGAATTCTACTGGGTAAAGGAACAAACTTGCTATGGAGTAATACATAGGGACCACTTACCTAAATTTAGCCACATGATAAATGAAGGAATACCTCTAAACTGAGGGTGGTATGCTCTTATCTTACCTTAGACAAGTTCTTTAGGAATTAGGTAGCATGAAATGAAGAATTTATCCGTTTAGATGTTGTGAGAACATACTGATGTGGGATGAAATGCAATGAACTTTGATAAATTGTAGTAATTATATCATTAGTCACCAGACACAAGACTTGTTCTTGGCAACCGGCAAAAAAGAGAGAGTTTAGCAAGTCATCTTTCATTTGACTTCGATATGTTAAGTTAGCCAACTGCTGGAAATATAGCTTTGATAAGGGAGCATGACTTTATATCCCACATGCAATCTTATATTTTACTTTATTTTGTGTCTGCGTGTATGTGTGAGTCGTGTTTATTGGATCAATTTCTATTGTAGTCTGTCAATCTGCTTTCTTGGTTATTTTATGATTTCTTTTCCATCCATCTAACATTGTGACTGAATTCTTGGGTGAAGAGCAGGACAGGTAGTGGCGAAATATGTGCCTCAGGAGGTGATGGATTTGCTGGTGGAGGTGGTGGAAGAGTATCTGTCGACGTTTTTAGCCGGCATGATGATCCCATATTCTTTGTACACGGTGAGGCTTGTTAAAACAAGTTTTTGTACTGTTTTTCATTTCGATAACTTGAACATCATTATAAAGAGAAGAATTTGTTAGTTGTAACTACAATGATTAATGAGGGAACTCAAAATCAGCATTTAATATCAATGCATTGGTGTAGTATTCAATGAGTTCCAGCCGATTTCTTGGTGTTAATCTCGATACTTAAGGAAGGTTCTTGTGCTCACCATAATCTCGATTTCTTGTATTCAAATTAGTTATTTCCAATGACCATAATCCTGCGTCAACTCTGATATGTTAATTTGTCTTTTAGTATCTCCAATTCTTTTCTATACTTTGTCTTCTAATCAGACCACCTCAACTCAAAGCTCACTTAGTGAGGTTTTCAACTTTGCACTTCTTTTCTTATTGGTTCCAAGTTGCCGGGCTGCTCTGGACAAAGTTTATTAGCATACTCTCTCTTAGAACTTATGAAAGAGCCTTTCTGTTTGAGAAATAAGAAGCTTGTCATGTGTCATGGCTACCTGTGTTCACTTAATTAATTTGCAAAGATCCACTCCTAATGTGCCTAAAAGCAAAAAGTTTTGGATCATCTAAAATATATCCTCAACTGGTAGTGTGCATAGCATCAACCTAAGAGCATTAGCCGATCTGATATATCAATATATGTCAGGATAGAAGAATTGACATAGGGAATAGAGAACATACTGAGAACCAGAAGTATTTTGTGCTGGTGCACCTGTCATTTGATAAATATTTAAAAGCTAACGACAACTTTTGGCGGCTGGGGTGTGGCATAATTTACGCGGCTAACTTTTTTTTTTTTTTTGCTTTTTAGAATATTAGTTACTCTAATCTGGCATAGACTTTCCCATCTTGTGCCTCAGTAATCACAATGTCCTCTGGTTCTATCATAAATATGTTTGGGCTCATTGAGTCTAGTTTACAAGCTTCGACTTATTTTGCAAGCTATTTGTATTTGGTATTTTAGTACAAGTAACCCCGCCCCTTCCCCAATATTGATATGTATTATGGAAATACTTGCTTGCAATCCATATTTCAAAATCACTTAATAATTTTTCAAAACGAACTTTTTCTTGGGCATTTTGTCGTCTTCTGATCTAAGAAAATTACATGTGAAGTTTTTAGTAAAGCAATAGTTTTCCATCTGCAATGTAATTCATTTACCCCTTTCCTGAAGAATATTTTTCTAGCATATGCCTGTATAATCTGTAATTTAATGAAAAATCCAATATGGGTTGCCTGATTGTTCTTTTATGTTATAACTCTATGATAGATGGGCGACTGAACCTTGCTGACCTGCTAGATATTTTCCTTTAATCTGTAAATAGAAAGTGTGAATACCCGTTCCCTCTCATAATGTACATGCTTGTCATAATTTGTGTTTTTTAATGGCATACCACTGTAGGTGTTTATGAATCTTTTGGAACTAGAATATAACCATTATTTGGTTGTATTTTTTTAAACCAGTATCTGGTGCATCTCACACAGAAGAACTTATTATCAATTTCTGTTAGCCATTTTCCCTACTGGCCAGCCTCTTTCTCCACGTAAACCACGTAGAAATGCGCTTTAGCAATCAGCCGTTTTTCTTAGCACTTTTAGCATGCAAATTTGAAGAGTTAAATGCACATACTTATAAGAATTACCCCCTCTGGTGGCTAAGTTTTTGTCCAAATTTTGACAGGGGGAAGAAGCTTTGGCTGCCCCATGAATTCAGGTGCTGCTGGAACATTCTTTGATGCTGTTCCTCGAAGACTCATCATTGACAATCACAACTTGTCAACAGATACAGATACACTTCTCTTACAATTTCCGAACCAGCCACTCTGGACAAATGTTTACATTCAAAATCGTGCTCAAGCTATTGTTCCTTTATTATGGAGTCGTGTTCAGGTTATTGAGTTAACAAGCTTAGACCCCAGCATATCTGTTCTTGGATCTTTATTTCAACGCATTTCTTAGTTTTCATATATATATATATTTTAATTTAAGGATATATGGCGAAAGACTATTTTCCAAAGAGTGAAGGGTGTAGGGCTTTAGTGTTTTGAGTTTTGTTTTCTACTAATTTCCGAAAAGCAAAGAGAAAATAGTTTTAGAAACGTGTTTACCTGAATTAATGAAAATGAAGGTTATGGATCGATCAGAAGTATAAAATAGGCGCATAGTTTGCAAAATGTAATTTATTTATTCTATGAATTAGGATTTTGAGCTTATGTTCTATTACTTATGGAGCAAGTATGGTACCTGTTGTACTTCAGAGATAGACTACTTTCTTAATAGTTTGAATGACCTTAATCATAAATGTAGTCATTGTCAAATATCACTTGGGTGAATCACAACTTTAACATGCAAAATGTTGACTTTTTGGGTCTGAGTTATCACCTCAATCATTTAGACTTGTGCCTTAAATCTGTCTTCCCTGTAGACACAGTGCCTTTTTGGATTAATTGTGCCTCAATGTATACTCGTGATGTTAGTTTTGCCAACTTTGCATTTCAAGGAATTGTTTTTCATACATTATATAGCTACATTAGTCATAGCTATATAACTGATTTAGGGAACTTGTCACAACATTTTAAACCTGTTATAAGTTAGATTCCAACTTTAGTTGCTGACCGTGAAAATGTTTGACTTTTTTCAATTGATTTTTTGTGCCGAAGATATTTCATAGCATTATTCAGAATTTGTTTTCCTTTTTCTTAAATCCGGTTTCTCTAAATTCTGCTTCTTGTTGATTTTGTGATTATGTCATGTCAACCACCACTTGCTTTCAGAATGTTTTTGCGATTATAGTGCACATCTCATGGTTTGACATAACTTCTAATGTTTTACCTTAATTATTTATTATATCCTTAATGCTCATGAACTTTGCTTATGTTTTCCTCATTTCTGATGTTCTATAAAGATGTCAAATGTGGTCACCCTTACATATATAATGTTTGTCATTTGTAATTAATGAGTAGGTTAGAGGACAACTTAGTTTATCAGCTGGAGCAGTTCTGAGCTTTGGACTCGTACATTATGCTTTGTCAGAGTTTGAACTGATGGCTGAAGAACTTCTAATGAGTGACTCAATAGTAAAGGCAAGTTCCCCAATCATTTTATATGCTCAGTTCAAACTCTCCTCGCATGTTCAGTAAGTTTAGTTCTTCTTACCAGTAAGTTTATTATCTTGTTCCCATCTTGTCCTATTCATGCCTTTAACCTTTATTGTCCTACTTATTATTAGTTTCTTTTTTTTTTTTTTTCTTGGTGGAAGAGGGAGTTGATGTTATAGCTTGATGTACTGTTTTAGATTGTTTCCCCTATCATTTTATGTTGTCATGTATGACTAGTTACTTTTTGGTGTTAAGTTGCTATAGAGACCAGATTATTCAACATACCTTGTTGAGACAGCACAATACCATCCCCGCGTTGGATCCTTTGTACACGAAAATGAATCCTAAACACGCATTGTACAAGTCCCAACATAAGACTATGATTACTATTTTATTATGTGTTTTTTTAGGAATCAGGAAGATTTGTTTTAAATAAAAAAATGGATTAATAAGGTTGAGTAATATGAAAGTGTCACCTTGTAAAATTCATGCTTAACGATTTTTATAGAAACTACATTGATGAATTATTTTGATCGTAATTATATGCTGTGGAGCAATCTTGGAGTTTTTCTAATATTAAGTTACCAACTTTAAGTTTCCGAGACAAAACAAAACTTTTTATCAAGTTTCTAAAGTTGTAGTTTTAGATCATTCACATTCTCTGCCCCATCACCAAATCTCAGCAACATAATTTGAAATCAAGTTGTGTGGTAGTTTTCTCTATTGTCATTTTTCTTTATTTCGTTGTCTGTTATTTCAATAATAGCCATAAGGTTCCGTACAGTTATAGATGACTGTCGATGTGATCCTATAAAATGTTGAATTCTGTTATTGGACGATTGAATGTACGTAACATGCATTTATTTTGTGTTCTTCCTAAGAAATGCCATCTAAAAAAGGAAACTTAAGTATAAGCTGAGAAAACTACGCACCTTGATTGATACACAGAGACAGAGTAGGTGTCCAGTCATCATAAAGTTACTTTGTGTCGTTCTTCCGAAGATATCTCAGTGTCATGCAGGTCCAAAGGTGAGTGCAATGGGCATAGCAGGCCCATAGGTGATTTTTTCCTACTTGGACCTTTAGAATTGTTACATGAAATGGACTTGATAGACTGATTGTCTGTGAGAGAGAAATGTAAAGTTTAATGATGACTCTAGATCTTTTGGTAGTATCGATGATCTACACCTTGAGGAGGCATTTGCATGTGATATATATGTGTGGCTTTTATTTGATAAAATCTGAGATTACTTTTGCCAGCTGTTTTTGGCAGCTCTCTTTATATAATATCTGTTCATGGAGTAGGTAAACCACTAAGAATGTACGGTCATGGGGCAGATGGAAAGAGTATTTGGATCTAAAGCTACTTAGAAATTCATTCCAGTATGGCAAGGGTAATAACCTAATAGACTCGTAAGATGTGGCATGCAATTGAGAATTCAGAAAATAAACCACCTTGAAGGATAATGTCAAGTGTTGCTTTCCTGTCATGACAGCCATTTTTCCAATTGTAGGATCTCTTACTGGTAAGGTGACTAATACCAATTGTGGGTCAGAAAGTCTGGTTATGCCTTCTCCTTATTCACTGCCATAACTCACATCGTTCTGTTGGACTTAAGATTCATGTCCAATATAGTTACTGACATATGACAACACTAGCCAGTGCTTTGACATTGTATGCAAAAACAGCTAGACTCTGATACCTTCCAGTTGCGACTGTTTCAAGAACGTTATAGTGTTGGGAATAGCAGAGAAGTAAAGGAAATTAAATTATGCTTGATATTTGGGTTCTTGATAATGCACGCTAATACAGTCATTAACATGTAAACTAAGATTTGAACTATTTTGCTATCTAAATGTTTTTGAGATTTTCTTGGACCCTTAGCTCCTGAGTTTAGGAACCTGCAGGCACGGGCACTAGGACTTTTATCTTATTGAATTTCTCTCCTATGACATAGTACTCATCCTCACGGGATGGGAGTTCAGTCATAGTAGTTGTACTACAGAAACGATTCAAACCATTCAGTGAACAAAACACGATAATTTTCTATTTAAGTTTTTCAGGGTTGCTGGTTGCTGATGAGATGAAAATTTTATTTTTGCTTTTTTAATGGCATTATAATACAGAAATGATTCAAACCATTCATTAAACAAGACATGATACTTTTCTATTTAAGTTTTTCTTTTAAGTTTTTCAGGCTTGCTGGTTGTTGATGAGATGGAAATATTATTTTACTTCTTTAATATCATCTCTTTTTCAATTTAGTGTTATGATATATCAATGGAATTGCTTTTTAGGTCTATGGGGCATTGCGAATGTCTGTAAAAATCCACTTGATGTTGAATTCCCAAATGCTTATAGCTGGTGATAGTGATGAGATTGTCGCAACTTCTTTGCTTGAAGCCAGTAATTTAGTAGTTCTTAAGGTAAGTTGTTCTACACCAGCTATTTTATTTCACATGGTTGTCATCTTTGTGAAGACTTATTGTTTTTACACTTGTTTGTTTCCAGGGATCATCCATGATACATTCAACTGCAAATTTAGGGATTCATGGACAAGGGTCACTGAACTTGTCAGGGCCAGGGGATGTTATTGAAGCTCAGCATTTAGTTTTGTCCTTATTTTATGCTATCAGTGTAAGGCTCCTGAGAACTCTAAGACATGCTTTCCTCCTGATAATCCCTTTTATGCTTCCGTGACTATTTTTAGGGTTCTGAATGTTCGAGACATAGAAATTGAATTTCTTTCCTCTCTTACCTAAAGATTTTTCAGGTGTTAGAGCTTGGAAATGGAAGGACCTGGGTCCTAGTCTCCCATAGAAAATTGTGTGCTTGACCTGGGCTAAATACTTTGAACTACTGTGGAGACATGTTTTAGTCATTAAATATCAAATGTCTCTTTTCTCTCTAACAGCTAAGATTTTAGATGAGGAGGAATTTAAAAATGGATCGCTCTCCGTATGAACTTGATACAATCTTTATGAGTACCTTATCAGAGAAGTGATTTATTTTCTATTTACAAAAAAATTTTGAACTAAACAATTTAAGGTAATTTGTTTGTCATTGTTTAGGGAAAATTATGAATTCCTTTGGAATAACTTGTGATAATTCTACATTCGGTTGCTACTAGTTGTAACTATTTTCTGCTCATGACGTGGCTGCTTTTCGTGTGAAGGTTGGTCCTGGATCCATTCTCCGAGGTCCCTTGGAAAATGCGAGTGATAATAACATGTAATTTCTTGAAATACAGTACACCTGATCAACTTGTCCTCATTCTACAGTCTACACTTCTTTAAGTTTTTACTGTTTTCAATATGGTAGGGCACCAAGGCTCCACTGCCAACAGAAGTATTGCCCTGTTGAACTGCTTCATCCACCTGAGAATTGCAATGTGAATGCTTCATTGTCCTTCACTCTCCAGGTGTTCCAATACTCAGATTCAACACTCTGAGGAATTTCTTTGGTTAGAAGTTGTTGATGTCGGTCTTAGTAGTGTATGTCACATGTGCTCCTATATTGGAGGGTTAATATACTTTTGTTGTGCAGATATGTCGAGTTGAGGACGTCAATGTTGAAGGCTCCATAGAAGGTTCTGTTGTTCATTTTCATATGGTTAGAGCTGTGTTTGTGAAACCTTCTGGTGCAATAAGTGCATCTGGACTTGGTACGTGATTTTCCCTGCTTGTTATATTACTCAACAATAGCTGAGGTTGTTTACAGAATGGTAGATGAACATTTGTGACTTCCAGTAAATTTTAATTCTGTCAAACTTTTTTTAAAATGTATTTAGTTTTTTTTTTTCTTGCAAAGCCATTCCATAATTTCTTCATTAGCCAGTTCTTCTCGTTTTACAAAGTAATATAAGAATAAGTCTAGATCTGGAAATTTTAACTTGCAAGGGTACAGGCTGCACTGGTGGGTTAGGTCATGGAGAACTTCTCCCAAATGGTCTTTGTGGTGGTGCCGGACATGGTGGTAGAGGAGGGGATGCATATTATGAGGGAACTTATGTGAAGGGTGGTATTGCATATGGGGATCCTGAGCTGCCTTGTGAGCTTGGTAGTGGAAGTGGAAATGAGAGTCTATCCGGTGCAACTACTGGTGGTGGTGTTATTGGTAAGTTGTCTAATTGATACTTCTAGAATGTTTTTAGGTTTTATGTATGTTTGAAGACGAGAGAGCTTGACATTCTTGTTTGAAGTAAATGTTGTGTCTTTCGTGGTCTATTTTCAATTATTGCTATGAATTAATATTTGTATGAATGTATCTGACATAATTTAGAATTGTGGCTTCACTCTTGTTCCATTATATAAATTATAAGGTTTACCAATTGCAGACATCAGTTGACATGGGTAATTTCTCCAATTTGTAAGGATGTAGTTGTCTTCTTGTGTTTCTTATGCTGGATCATAATTGTATAGCAAGACTTCATTCATGAACTAGACTTGTTCATAAAATTTGAGTCACCAGTCTATTTCTGATTTCATTTCATTAAGCCTCTTCAAATATTTTAATTACCGCTTCAGCTAGCTTACTAATGCATTTTGTTCATTTCCACAAACAGTGATGGGTTCACTAGAGCACTCATTATCAAAATTGGTGGTGCATGGTGAAATTAAAGCTGATGGAGAAAGTTATGGTAAGTATGTTGGAGATAAGGATATTGGGATTGTTTCAGATGTTGGTCCAGGGGGTGGATCTGGAGGAACTATTCTTCTGTTTGTTCATAATTTAGTCCTTGATGATACTGCTACTATCTCAACCTCTGGAGGGCATGGAAGTCCTAATGGTGGTGGTGGTGGTGGTGGTGGAAGGATTCACTTCCATTGGTCGGACATTCCTATTGGGGATGAATACATGCCAATGGCCATCGTCAAAGGAACTATCCATATCAGGTTTGTTTGATTATACACCACTAATGCATTTGGTAATTCAAGGATAGTTTTTTTTGGGGGGAAGAAATTTGAGTCTTTGATTATGTTATAGTTTAGAAGATCATTTTGCATGCTGTAATCAATAACATGGTGCAATGCAGTTGAAATGTTACAAATAAAGTTATATCAATCCTAATTATGATAACTTTTTACCTTTGGAGTGCAAGGGGAATAAATATCTTCCTGCATCTTAGTGGCCTTGCTGGAGATATTCACTAATACACCCTAATAGCCTTTTGCTTTAGAATGAGGGGTCATTCAGTTTTTTCTGGAGAATTGGTTTTCAGACCTGTGTTTAATATATGTGCTATTTGGCAAGTCACGAAGTAGTTCAGGAAATAACTTTTTTAAAGGATGCATAAATCTGGAAATTTGTTAATTTTCTTGATCATTTACGGGAGTGGTTTTAACTTTTTGAGATATATATATATATATATATTATTAAACTTCTCAACTGTTTTGATTAAGTGGTAAAGGAATATGAATTGGAAAGACGGGAGAAACGACAAATAATTTTGCTCTTCTATTGTGATTGAGGGCTCAACCATTGACCGTAGTGGCAAAAAATAAAATGGAGTGACTTTAAATAACTTTTCTGTTTCTTAAACAGCTCAAACGACATTAGCCTAGTGCAAATGTCGTTCTAAGTTGAAGTTTCAGTTGATTATCCGGTGACTTAAGGCATCATAGTCCTAATAAAACTTGCAGTTCCCTGAATGTTTCTGTAATGATCACAAATAGTGACATTTAAAAACAATGCTCTCTTCTACTTTGAATGTTTTTGAGGGCCATTCAATTGCGCATGCGAACGATGACCTCTATACGTAACAGTACTTGTCCTTGGTTTTGAGTGCATAGTTGATATCCGGCAACTTAAGACTTCACAGTCCCTTGTAAAAGTTGTGAAATGCGGTTCCCAGCATGTTTCTGTAATGATCACAAATGATATTATTTAAAGACAATGCTCTCTTCTGCTTTAGAATGGTTTGAAGGTCCATTCAGTGTTCCATGTGAACTATGATCTCTGGACTAAACAGTACTTATCTTTAGTTGTAGTTTGGAATTTTTCCCCAAGAGCTCAGGCATGACATGCTAGCCATATGTTGATAATTCCTGTTTACCTTGATGCATGCTAGTTTAAATTTGTAGTAGTGAGCTTCGTAGACAATTTATTTTTTATTGTTGCATTTTTATACATTTCTTTAAAGTTCAAAAATCTCAAAAAACTTCAAATTTTCATTTCAGTGCATGGTTAGACCCCAGAGTCAACTTCGAGGCTAAACATCAATTTGAATCAGTGTGGGTTTGCAGTTTAAAAGGTTTTGAAACTGTTTTAAGATATCTTCAGCAGCCATGAGCACACACCTATAGGCTTCATCAATTTATTTGGGATGGTTTTATTTTAGAAGTATAAAGTTTAAACTGCTTTGGTTCTGACGCAGCACAAGCACAGAAGAACGAGTGACTTTAAATCTTTATTCATGAAATCACTGCCCATCGTAGTTCTACTCAAAAGATCTTAGATACTAGGGTTTCATAAGACTCCGACAATAAAAGGAAACCAAATCAAGACTAGCTTTTAGACCTTAAATATACGTATGAGATATTAGAGTACTAAAACAAGCGGACTTAATAAAAATAATAAGAAGAGCAATTTAGCTATTTGGGCTTCATCGAGCGGATTGGGTCCAACTTAGACAAGAATGCAATCGCGGTCTCATTGACATCATTCTCTCCAGCGGTGGAAAGATTCGCCCTCGAATCGTTCGGGGTCTCATCGCCATGGAACGGGACCAAGTGTTTGACGTTAAAAACATCAGACGTGCGCATGTGGTTCGGGAGGCAAAGACGATTAGCATTGGGATTGATCTTCTCAAGGATTTCCACGGGGCCACTTTTTCGAGAAACAAGCTTATGAAATTCGTGGGCGGGAAAACGGTCTTTAGTCAAGACCACCCAAACATAATCCCCAACTTCGAACTCAACATGACGGCGCTTAGAATCAGCGGCCACTTTATACTTTGTGTTGCTGTCAAGCAAATGATCCTGAGTGGCAGCATGTCCTGTTGCAAGGAATCTATAAAATCAACGGCACGACACTCAAGCTGATGCCGGGATGGTAGGGACAACAAATCAACGGGGCCACGCGGAACGAGGCCGTACACCACCTGGAACGGGCAGTAGCCCGTGCTACGATTAAGTCAGAATTATGTGCAAATTCTGCTTGGCTCAACTTAGTGCCCCACGACTTGACATGCTCGCCGACTAAACAACGCAACAGATTTCCCAAAGAACGATTTACCACCTCGGTTTAGCCATCCGTCTGGGGGTGGTAGGCGCTACTAAATTGCAACTCGGTGTTGGCAAACCGCCACAAACTACGCCAAAAATGATTAAGAAAACGCGTAGTAATCCATGGAGACGATACAGATCACGAAAAAACAACGTAGCCACATGCAAAGCATCAGAAGTATGCTTGCATGAGATGAAATGAGCCATTTTAGAAAATCGATCGCCACCACGAAAATAGAATCATGGCCCTGTTGCATCCGGGGTAACCAAGGACAAAATCCATGCTAATGGCAGCCCAGGGGGCTGATGGAACAGGAAGTGGCCGATACAGACCAGCGTTAGTCGCAGTACCCTTAGCAACCTGACAAACGTGACAACGCGCCACGAAATTGGCGTTGAACCAAGTCCAGCATGCGGTCCCGACCGATGTGCCCAGACCTGTGTAATTCAGCAATTAAACGACCTCTTAAGCTACAATCTGGAATGCACAATCGAATCTCCCGAAACAAAAAACCATCCGACAACAAAAATTCTGTATCAGCCCCTTGCTTGATTAAATCGAGCACTTTCCTCAAATAAGGATCAGTGGTGTAAAGTATTTTGAAAGTGTCAAACCCCGGGACAAGGACACGCATATCGGTGAGAAGAGAATGGCGACGACTTAGGGCTTCAGCAACACGATTAGACGGACCCGATTTGTGGCGGAGCACAAAAGTGAACTGTTGTAGATAAGCGGCCCATGTGGCGTGACGAGTTGAGACATTGGACACAGACGAAATATATTTTAGAGAATCGTGGTCAGTAAACAACACAAATTCCTTATGAAATAGGTAGTGCCGCCAATGACGCACGGCGCGGACAATGGCATAAAACTTAACGTCGTATGTACTGTATCAAGTACGAGGAACAGTTAACTTGTCGCTAAAATAGGCGACGGGGTGACCATCTCGACTCAATACGGCACCTATGTCAAGCTTAGATGCATCACAGTGTAACTCAAATGGTATCGAAAAATTGGGCAATATTAGAACTGTTGCCGTAGTCGACTTGTGCTTAATTAAAATAAAAGCAGCATTGGCCTCTTTTGTCCATACAAAAGTCGTCCTACACATACAATCAGTTATCGGAGCCATAATAGAGCTAAAATGAGGAATAAAACGACGATAAAATGATGCAAGACCATGAAAACTGCGTATCGCCGTAATGGAAGTAGGTGTTGGCCATTGCCGAATAACGTCCACCCTACTGTCATCTACGCTTATACTCGCTGCCGAGATCACAAAACCTAAAAACAAGACACGATCAGTAAAAAAAAAACTTATGTGGCGCGGCATAAAATTTCTCAGTACGTAGGATCAGAAGAACAGCCCGAAGATGTTGAACATGGTCAGCTCCTGTGCGACTGTAAACGAGGATATCATCGAAATAAACAACGGCGCATGTGCCAATGAGGTAGCGTAGAGCTTGATTCATAACTCGCATGAATGTGCTCAGAGCATTAGAAAGACCAAATGGCATCACCAACCACTCAAACAACCCTTCCCGAATTTTAAACGCAGTTTTCCACTCGTCACCTGGGCGGACACGAATCTGATGATAGCCACTATGTAAATCCAATTTGGAAAATACCGTGACCCACTCAACTGGTCCAACAAATCATCTAACCGTGGTATTGGAAACTGGTAGCGCAAAGTAATTTTATTAATAGCGCAGCTATCCACGCACATTCGCCAAGTCTCGTCCTTTTTGGGTATAAGTAATGCCGGGACGGCACATGGGCTAAGACTTGCGCGTACCAATCCCCGACGTAATAAATCTTCAATGTGGTGTCGCAATTCAGCATGTTCGGCAGGGCTCATATGGTAATGCGGACGGTTGGGCAATGAAGCCCCCGGAACCAGGTCAATTTGATGTTGAATATCTCGTAGTGAGGGAAGGCCGTCTGGAATATTCTCAGGAAAAATATCGGATAGCTCCTGCAACAAAGGTTGGACAATAGAAGGGGTAGAAGAACTATCAACAATATCATGAGCGAGCAATAAATACGCCTGTACACCCGTGGATAATTCGCGAGAAAATTCAGCACCAGATAAAGAAAGGACCGATTTATCTGCTGAAGAGATGCTAGATTGTGGAACAGACTGATGCAAACTAATTTTTAAACCTCCAAAAACAAAGCTACAAGTGTTCGAATGACTATCATGAATCACATGACGATCATACTGCCAAGGTCGACTGTGCAAAACGTGACACGCATCCATGGGAACCACATCACACCATATAGTATTGGAATACTTACCACCGGTAGAAAAATTTGATAGAACACGCGAATTAATGGGCACCATATTATCACGTTGTTACCATGCCAACTGATAAGGTTTAGGATGAGCCGTAGTGGGAAGAGCAGGTTTAGAGACGGCTTCCACAGAAATAACATTCTTGCACGCGCCAGAATCAATAATGTATTTGCAAACTTTACCATTCACAGCGCACGTGGACTGAAATAAGTGATGGCGTTGGGCCTCGGCATCGGTCCCACGAGGTGCCATACATGCACGACGAATCACTGATGTACCCACATCCACTGACAATTGTTCCTCGGGCAAGCCATCATCCCCATCATCATCTAAAATAGGGGGACCATCATATAATTCTTTGTTGGCGTCAGTGGAGAGGAACGCACGACCCTCATGAAGTTTGGGACATGCAGATTGTCGGTGCCCAGGGTCACCGCACGTAAAACACCTCCCAGTTTGGTGGGGTCGGGGGCCCGGCGGTGCAGCCTGGCGTGCAGCGGAACTCGTTCCCTGGACGAGCCTGTCCGTCGCTGCTACTGGGGTGCTAGTCTAAGTGGATTGGCGCCATGCGAATTGTATTTCCAATGCTAAAGCACGTTGATGTGCTTCTGACACGGTACCCGGACTAAACAAATTGAGCATATCCTGGAACGGGAGGCGCAAGCCCCCAATATAGCGCGAAATCACTTGGTCCGATGACTCGCGAATGTCATTGCGTGTTAACAATTGATAAAACTCCATAGAGTTAGCTTCCACTGTTCGAGAACCTTGACGAAGGTTCTGGAATTTCTAATAGAGAACACATTTGTAATTAAATCTTAAAAATTCCCTCTCCAGATGCTTGCAGAATTTCGAACAGGTTAGAATTTTAGGTTTCCCTTGCCGAGTACGTGTCGCCTTGAGTTGTTGCCAACACGCCGAGGCCCTGCCGCGAAAACGTGTTGCGACCAACGAAACACTACGCTCGTCTGGGACGGCTTTGAAATCGAGTAATTCATCAACCACATATATCCAATCAAGAATACCATCAGCTTCAGTGCTCCCTTGGAACTCCGGGATGTCTAATTTGAATCCTGGCTCCCAACGACGATCCTCGGCAAATCGCGGTGCATCAGGGCGTGCCATATGCGCAAAAGAATTATCCACCGAAAGAGAGTCATCGTCGTCAGCTGCCGCAGTAGGCAACTCACGCTCTTCGCGCCCCTGACGTCGGCCGTCAACTGAGGGGTTGCGCGCGGCAGGAAAGCGGCGCGAGATCTGGTCGAAGAACTGTTGTTGCTCATACGTATGTCAGCAAGGTCCTGCTCAATCTGCTGCCAAAGAAGATTTAACTCATTCATGCGTTGACCGTCTTGGCGCGGAGGCATCGTGATGATCAGGATTTGGGTGGAACGTTACTGGACTCTGGATACCAACTGAATCAGCACAAGCACAGAAGAACGAGTGACTTTAAAACATTATTCATGAAACAACTGTCCATCGTAGTTCTACACAGAAAGATCTTAAATACTAGGGTTTCATAAGACTCCGACAAATAAAAGAAAATCAAATCAAGACTAGCTTTTAGACCCCAAACATACGTATGAAATATTAGAATACTAAAACTAGCGAACATAATAAAAATAAATAAGAAGAGCAATCTAGCAATTTGGGCTTCATCGAGTGGATTGGGTTGAGCTAAGACAAGAATGCAATCGCGGTCTCATCGACATCAGGTTCCATTATTGGAAGTTAACCTCTGCAACCTATCTTCATCTGTTGATGAAAGTTTCACCTTCTACCGTAAATCCAATTGACAGATAAATTAAGGTCTAGCCACATGAACTTCCAAACATTATTTGAGAACATTTTTTTGGGGTATTTTGGATGAGATTGAGTAACTGAATGGTAAACTTACTACTATGTATTTTACCTAACTAATTTGAATGGTAAAGTAGCTCTTGAGATAAAATATAGTTTATAACTTCCTGAAGTTTCTGTTTATAAACATCCTGGAACCAGGTATTAGTTGATTGTGCTAATTTTATATACTAGTGTGTGTGTGTGTCTATATATATAGACACATATATATTGGTTTCTTTTCAAGTGGTAGTTTGTGTTGCGGGTCTTGCAGCTGGTTGCAAAAAAGTTGAGTCTTTTACTTTACTTTGTTAGAAATGTTCTGAATGAAGTCCCATGTGCAGTATAACTGCTCATTTTATAACTGCTCATTTTGCTTTTGGTGATGGAACTGCAGAGGAGGGATTGGTAGAGGTCTGGGACAAGAGGGTGAAAATGGGACTCTGAGCGGGAAAGCCTGTCCAAAGGGTCTGTATGGGATATTTTGTCAGGTAATTGGTGCATATGTTTCTTCGTAAGGTTTTTTTATTCTTTTAATTTTTCCCCATGTGGTGAGGCTTTCATCATACTCTGAGTGCTCATGATCATCCTTGTTACTTATAAAGCCTTCTTTGCTATCTGACTTATAAACCATTATATGCTTTGATTATTTTAATTTTAATTTTTTAATATGTGTACATGTCGTATGTATTGCAATTCTATGTTATACCCTTTGAGTTCTTAGGCACACTGTTAGTCTTCAATCCATTGTTAGTCTTCAATCCCAGGATAACATGCAATAACTGCACTAGGATCTTTCTTTAACACACTGCTCGGATTCTTTGCCCATTGTTTGTAAGGTTAATTACAACCCTGTAGGTTACTAAAAACTTACTCAGTTACATATTTTTGAGATCTTGAATTTGAACAATCTAGTTTAGAAATTATTCATGGTGGATTTCATTATTTCATATACATTCAAGTACAAAGTCCACTGTATTGCCTTCCCATGCACCAGCAACATTCGAACTGTAAAACCTATGTATGCACTGTACAACCTTTTCTTAAGTGAATACCATGAATGTGAGCAATTAGCTCATAGACATGCAACAACAACCCTTAAGTATAGTATTTTGACACGCAAAGAGAGCCATTAAGTATTACAAATGTCATAAAATGCATGTAGGTCTATAGGTTAATTATTTCATTTTTTAGTACACTGTGATTGGAATAGATATCTTCTTGCTGCTGATTGCTGTGTACATAAGTATACCAAATCATCTTTATTTCTTGAGTGAGTATCCAGCTGCATGTTGATAATTATGACCTTCTCAAGCACAACATTGTATTTTGCAGTAGGGACAAGGATGAAAAAATATTAAGTCTAAATTTCTGTCTGTTGCTTATTGATCCTTTCTTGCCTTGTGTGGGCAATTTCATATTCATGTCATGCATGGCAAGAATTCATAAATTGCATTCCTATGTAAACAATACTTTTGCCATTTTTACAACAGGCACAAGTAAATTGTAGTTACCTTATCTGTATATCATATGCTTTAGGTCTTAAAGTTAAAAGTAGTCCATGTAGCTCACAATTTTCTGGAATGCATGTGTTAAATGCAGGAATGCCCACTTGGATCATATAAGAATGAGACGGGATCTAATGGAGCCCTTTGTCATGATTGTCCACCTCATGAGCTTCCCCATCGTGCTATATATATATCTATTCGAGGTACTTCTAGATTTTATTTCAGTTCACCACCTTTCTAGAGTTTACTTTCTATCTGGTTATACACCTACTATAAAGTTTCAATGATACCATGTACCCGAGCTCTTAATTATCTATAAATGCAGTATCACTGTCTTTGAAATACTTCAAAATCATTTTTGTACAGCTTTTGTACTTTTTATGGCGTTTTCTTACCCTTAATGATATTTCCTTTACAGGTGGCGTCGTGGAAGCACCATGTCCTTACAAGTGTGTGTCTGAGAGATATCATATGCCTCACTGTTATACAGCCCTTGAAGAACTAATATACACATTTGGAGGGCCATGGATGTTTGGTTTCATACTCTTAAGTCTCCTCATCCTCTTAGCGATTGTTCTTAGTGTTGCTAGGATGAAGTTTGCTGGTGGAGATGAATTGCCAGGTCTTGTGCCAAATCGGCGCTGCTCTACAATTGATCGCTCATTTCCATTTCTAGAGTCACTAAATGAGGTTCTCCATTTATACTGCATCTTATCAATTGTGAAGATTGGAAGAATTTTTAGCTTATATTCTATATGAGACAGGAGTTTTATTTTCTTAGGTTCTGGAAACTAGTAGAACCGAAGAATCCGAAACCCACGTTCATCGCATGTACTTCCTTGGGGCTAATACTTTCAGTGAACCATGGCATCTTCCTCACTCCCCTCCTAAAGAAGTGAAGGAAATAGTGTATCATCTCTATATCTTTATTTGACATTCATCATGTATCTGTTTAATCTGGATCCAACATTATTCTGAAAAAAATATTTGAATATCTTTCAGACGCGTTAATGCGTTTGTTACCTTGGTTTGTTGATAGATACGAGGACGCGTTCAACATATTTGTTGATGAGATAAATGCATTAGCTTCTTATGAATGGTGGGAAGGATCGATATACGGCATCCTCTGTTTTGTTGCATATGCACTTGCCTGGTCATGGCTGCAGTGGCGTCGGAAGGAAAAAGTAAAACACCTACGTGAATATGTCCGTTCAGAATATGATCATGCCTGCTTGCGTTCTTGCCGTTCACGAGCTCTTTATGAAGGATTGAAGGTATGCTGTGGTTTCCTTTATGAGTTACACCTTGGAAGCTTAAGTAGGCCAGCTTGCTTATATGGAGCGGTAGAACACCTCTTAACATGGACAGTTCCTTAAGCATCTGAGTTCATAGCCATTCTGTTAAATTCGACCGTGTAGTAACCAAAACCTAGAAAATATGAAGTATATATATTTTTGCATAGAAAATGAGATATTCAGTGGGAATTGAAGGTATTTTAGCTTTAAGGACCCTTGAACATTGACTGGTTATGATTTTTGGGCTGTTGATTCAGCTCAAAGTTTGTTGCTCGTGTTGGCCTCAACATATTCCAGATTGAAGTTGAACTTGATGGGCTATGAGGCTAACAAAAGCACAATTAGCTTTTAGGTGTTGGCTCTGAGCATGTCTGTCTTTGCTTCATAGACTGAATATCATTATTCATCTAATTCAATTTGACATTTTCTTGCATGCTTTTTGAGTCTTGCAATTATTGAAGTGATTCTTCTTTATGATTGTGCCGAATAATAACACAGCAATTTGGTTAGACATCCTAGTGATTTTTTTTTTTAATACTTGGAGTTTTGGGTCTTGGAACATAAAAAATACCTATGGTTTTCCAATATATTAATCTAGAATCCGGTGAGGCTATTATATGTGATATGAGTCAAAAGGAGTTTCTTGAATTTTCATTATTAACAGTTGTAAATATAAATATTGTGTTCTTTATTGAAAAGGCACAAAAACAGTGTCAATACTCAATACTATTTGATTAAATTTAAATAGCAAATGTGGTCTAGAATTGGGGTTGAATAGACCACTTATGACAATTTGCGATTTTAAAATTTCTTTAGATAAATCGTTTGAGCTTGTTTCAGTTGACTTCTCCTTAAATGCAATCGGTAGTTGAGCTACTAGCTTAGCCGCTAATGTCTTCTTTGCAGATTGTTGATATCACAAGCAATGTTCAAAAAAACGAAAGGCGAATACGAGGCGTTTTGTTCAGATGAGGCGAGGCGTACGCCTCAATTTTTTTCCAAATAAATTAAAACAAATCCAAAAATAATAAAACTACACAAAGTTCAACAACAACTATTAATCACCCTAATAGTTCAACAAAAACAAGAATAAAAACATCAAAATCAATCCTAATAAGTAATACCAAATTCATTGCACACCTAGAAAACAACACAAGGCAATAAAGAACAAAAGGAGTCCAAGTTAAGTAGCAAAGCAAATTTCCCTATTCATTTTATTTTTTTAGTAGTGAATCATTCGTGTGCAATGCTTTGAACAACTCGTTTTGTCCTCCATTTTAAACTCAGTTGTTACTTATTTTATATATATGTGCGTGCGTGTGTGTGTGTGTGTGTAACACTTAGCAATGGCGATGTTTTAGGGTTTTCACTTTTCAGCCAAATGTTTTAGACTTTTAGTGAGTAGATCCAACTCTAGTCTTCTATTTGATTTGTTTTATACTTTTATTAATAACAATAAATAGAGACAAAAGAAAAGATACGAGTAAATTAAAAAAAAAAAACTTAAATTGAGGCGTACGCCTCAGACGCCTCGAGGCGTATCCGAGTCTAGGTGTCCGCCTTGACACTTTGAAGCGCACGTTCCAGATATAGGGGTCCGATGCGCCCGCCTCGAGGCGTACGCCTCTACCGTTTTTTGAAACAATGATCACAAGTAGACATCATAAGTACAAAGTTATATTCAATAGCTGATTACGTAGGGAATACAATGTCTTCTTTCAAAATCTTTGAATGTTTTTGCGTGCGTGTGCACTTATGCAATTAATTTACTCAAGAGTATGTAAAGCAAAGCAATAAATAAAATAGTAAAAGAAACTAATAGATGTAAATGAAATTTATAAAGGTTCAAGGGTGGGTTAATCCCTCTACCTGCTCTCTTCAACTGACCTACATGAGTAATCCTCTAACAGCTCGTTTGGGGTTCAGGATACCAAAATATTAGTCATTTAATCCTAATGGAACTCTTGTTTGTGGTTTTTGACCAAAAACCATTACGGATGGAACCGCCCGGGTTTTAAACCAAATTCTCAACAATAGTCGTGTTGAGGTTAAGTGCTCTTTGTCATTTTTGTCCCTTGGTGCTACCTCATTCAATGCATTTTTACGATTTACCTGCCAACTAATAATGGAGGGTATTGCAGAAATTTGACTTAATCAATAATAATCCAAACTTTTTATTACTTAAAAACAAAATTATTCCAAAATAATTATCACACGTCCCAAACACAAACTTATACTCCACTATATCATAGGTAAACAATACAATCCTCTCTCCAATCCATTTTTTTTATCAACCTACTCATCATTACCAAACAATCCGTAAAATGATTTAATCCTGAACAACTATCATTCAGTTAATATTAGCCCCACCAGCTCACTAATCTCAAATTTGTGGAATCACTGATTTCTTGGGTGTTGACTTGCTCTGTGAAATCACTAATTTCTTGGGTGGTTAACTTGATCACAATTAATCTTGATTATCAATGTGATTATTAAGAGTCTCTTTATCTTTGATGCAAGCATTAACCCCTGGACAGCTATTAAGGCACTATTTATGAGCTCTATAAGAAAAGAAATACTTGTTTATGACTACATAGCTTACGTTCGACTTGCGTTGCATGTGAATGAATTCTCTCCTACTATACCAATGTTAACCTACATCTTATCTCAATGAGATTCACTTCTTTATTGACTCTGTTCCAACTGCAGGTTGCTGCAACTTCTGATTTCATGCTAGCTTACGTGGATTTTTTCCTTGGTGGAGATGAAAAGAGAAATGACCTCCCTCCTCGCCTTCATCAAAGGTTTCCGATGTCCATAGTGTTTGGAGGAGATGGGTCTTACATGGTTCCTTTCTCTCTCCAGAGTGATAATATTCTAACTAACCTAATGAGTCAGGTTTGGTTTCGACTCAATTATGATATGTTTTGTGTTAACAGAAGTTTATATTTGTAATCTGTTCTTCTCATGAAACAGTCCGTCCCCCCGACAATTTGGTATCGACTGGTGGCTGGTCTTAATGCTCAACTTCGTTTAGTTCGTTGTGAACATTTAAGATCAACTTTTCATCCAGTCGTCCACTGGCTTGAGTCACATGCCAATAAAACGTTACGCGCTCATGGTGTACGTGTTGATTTGACTCGCTTTCAACCGTCAGCCAGCGGCTATTGCCAATTTGGACTTGTTCTACGTGCTATTGAGGACGAAAGTACCCATTCATTTGGACAAGAGCCAGAGAGGCGTTTATTGCTTGAGAAGCAGTCACGGTATATCACTTTCATGTGTTCCTTAGAATGTTTTATATTATTGATGAATCTGATTCGTTTGTCTCACTGTCTGGTTTCTATGCTTCTTTTCCGGGTTCCACAACCAGTTCACCTGCTAATCGCTGGAAGAAAGCATTGGATCTTGTTAGAGTTAGTGAACATGTGATGTCACAAAAAAGGATATGTGGAGGAGATATTTTAAATGACAAAAGCCTCCAAAAGCTTCAAGAGGGACTGACATTATTCTATCCTTTGTACTACATACTTCGTAACATTAAGCCAGTTTGCCATCAGGTAATTTCATTGCAGTCGAATGCATTGTGTCTATCTAAGTGTTTATATATATATATATTTGTGTGTGTGTGTGCGCGCGCGCGTGTATAAGTGGACAGTGACTCAATTTATCTCTGTGACTGGCTTTTTTGGGTATTGCAGGATCTTGTTGGTTTGATCGTATCGGTACTACTTTTAGGAGATTTTAGCTTAGTTTTGCTTCTTCTGCTTCAGCTTTATTCCATATCCATGCTCCATGTCTTCTTGGTTTTGTTTATTCCTCCTCTTGGCATACTTCTTCCATTTCCTGCTGGCATCAATGCGTTATTTAGTCATGGGCCTAGGCGATCAGCTGGACTTGCACGCGTATATGCTTTGTGGAATATTACCTCAGTGACGAATGTTGTAAGTACAAATTGTGCGTGCTTGTTATCTTCTCCCGTATACATTTATTTACCAAACTTTTATTTTAATTGCTTTTATTTTTCAGTTGAAGGAGTGTTCACACAAAAATTAAAAAAAAATGCTTTTAAAGAAATTCAGAAACTTCTACTTTTAAAGAAGTGTTAACGAATTAAAATAATAATAATAATAATAATAATAATAATAATAATAATAATAATAATAATAATAATAATAATAATAAATGGAAAAGTAATTGAGAAGCATAGGTTAGAGTGTTTGCAATGTGTTGAAAGTAGGGATAAGTTGTAAAAAGAATGCTCGGTAAATGGGTTGTTATAATATAGTTATAACATGCTTTTTTGTGTGTAGAAATTCAGTTGCCCATAGACTTGGAAACAATAATCTGATAGGGTGGGTTGTAAATTAGCTAAACTAAAGAGTTTTTTTATGGATTAAATACAAAACAAAATAGTAACTATAATAATAAAGACATTATTTACAGGTCATAATTCATTTATCTAAGTCAATGATCAATTTAACTCTAAGATTATTCCAGTGTTATTAGTGGCGCGCCTGTGGCACATGTTTAAGAGGCCTAGTACATTGTTCGTGGTCACATTGCTAGTCTTGTGGTACTGGGTGGTACTGATTGTATGGAAAAATATAAGGCCTTGTATTGTTATGTTTCCTTGGTCTATTTCTAGTTTCTGGTGTTCGACAATCAATTTTGATAATTTATTGATATTCATGTGAAAATTGAGAATGTGCTTTTGGACAAAATGAAAATGAGATTTTGTTTAACTTTAGTAATGGGAATATGTTTGGCTTAGAGAAGTTTTGGATATGAAGTACTTTATTAAATAAAATGATGCTTATTTTGTTTTGTTGGGTTTGTATTCCCGAAATTCGTGTTATGCATATAATTACTCTTGAAATCTTGATAGTAGTAAGGTCCGTTTTCAATGTTTAATTTGTATGTAGATACAATGTTTTAACAAACAAAAGGTGGATACGAGGCATTTTGTTCGGATGAGGTGAGGCGTATGCCTCGGGGCGGAACGAGGCGTGCGCCTCAAATATTTTTCGAAAAAAATTAAAAAAAACAACAAAAAACTACGCAAAGTTCAACAATAACTATTAATCACCCTAATAGTTGAACAAAAACAAGAATTCAAACATCAAAATCAATCCTAATAAGTAATACCAAATTCATGACACCTAGAAAACAAGACAAAGCAATAAAGAACAAAAGGAGTCCAAATCAAGTATCAAAACAAATTTCCCTATTCATTTTATTTTGCTAATAGAGAATCATTTGTTGCAATGGTTTGAACAACTTGTTGTGTCCTCCATTTTTAAACTCAGTTGTTAGCATTATATATATATATATATATATAAAACTCAGGGAAGAGAGAGAGAGAGAGAGAGAGCAATGGCGATGTTTTAGGGTTTTCACTTTTCAGCCAAATGTTTTAGACTTTTAGTGAGTAGATCCAAGCCTAGTCTTCTATTTTATACTTTTATTAATAACAATAGATAAAGACAAAAGAAAAGAACAGAGGAAATTCAAAAAAAAAAAAAGAAAAAAAAACACTTTACATTGAGGCGTACGCCCCAGACGCCTTTAGGCGTATCTGAGTCTAGGCGTCCGCCTCGACACTTTGAGGCGCACGTTCCAGATATAGGGGTCCGATGCGCCTGCCTCGAGCCAATTTTCCCCAAATCTTCTGAGGCGTACGCCTTGACCATTTTTTGTAACAATGTGTAGATATATCGCAAAACTATTATACGGGCCGTCAGTTCCCATATAGCGAAAAGTGACGTCATACTTTTCAAGGCAAATATTCATACCTTTAAGGTGAATGATCATACTTTTTAGTACAATGCAAAAACAATGTAAGTAGTTTTTTTGAGAAGTATGACTTTTCACCTTAAAAGTATAATGAATATTTGCTTGAAAAGTATGCCCACGAGTTTGATCTGAATGAAAAGATGAGAATAATGATTGAGAAGTTATGGAGTTGATAATTGAAATTATAGGTTTAAAATGAATGTTATTTTATGTAAAAATGGGAAGAGGAATAGATGATTTCCAATGGAAATGTCTATAAACAAGCATGGCTCTATTTTTATAAATACTTGGAATGTAGAAACTGGTGGAAACATAACCAATCATCACCTAAGGCCCCCATATATTCAAATTACCCATCTTATGAAAATCAGAAGCTAGTGGCGAATATTGGGACTGTACCAATCAATGCTGACAGTGTCGAGCGGAACTTTCTGTTGTATGTCTTGTATGAGTTTTAACTCCCATTGAAAAAGCAGGTTTTGTTCTTCTACTTTACATAGTCTTGGGTGGAATCGCGTACAGTGAACATAGTCTAGACCAATGTGTTAATGTCAATAAAACAATAAGTCTTCATTATAAAGGCTGAGAGGGTCTGTTTATATGTTTTGCCACAACCATTTTTAGATCTTTCCTGCGTTTTAACTGTACAACATTATTAAGGGGCCAATAGGGCCTCGAATATGCTTTCGAACTATATGATATTGTTAACATTCACTTGTTCTCTTAATTATATTACAGGTTGTTGCCTTCATATGTGGACTAGTTCATTTCAAGACTCAATCATCTAATAAACGACATTTGAACTTTCAGACGTGGAATTTTAGCATGTAAGTAGTTTTTTATGTTTCTTGTGTCATTAGCAATTAAGTTGGGATTTCCTCTATATTGGCACTAGTTTTTACCATGTTAATGTAGATTTGTATATATAATTATATGGTGGTGATCGTGACAGTATATCGTGAACCAGGGTTCACCTTGATCCACTAGTAAAGTATTTTTTATTTGTTATGTAATGTATATATATTGATCTACATTTATCTGTGATGTACCGTGCAATTTGACCCTGGTCTAAGATATATATATTGGGTGATTGTGGTTCAGGGATGAAAGTGGTTGGTGGATGCTACCTTCTGGACTTGTGCTCTGTAAAATTCTCCAAGCGCGACTGATTGATTGTCATGTTGCCAACCTTGAGATTCAGGACAAGACATTATACAGCAGTGACCCTAATGTTTTCTGGCAGTCTTGATGGGTATTATTAGAAATTTATTTGCTTTCTATACAACTCTTTTGGGTTCTATTTGCTTCCATTTTTTATTTAAATACTGGGCTAGGAGATGTGTATAAGAAGTCTTCTTCTCCTTGATTTTATTTTCTTCTGATATTTTATTACTCTTACTGGAGAGCTGATGCAAAAGAAAAACTCAGATTTGATTACCAATTGTTTTATTTTTTACAAAACAAGCAATAAAATAATTCTAAGCTTATCACATTTATCCGTTTCTCATGTTTATTTCAGAATCTACTGGAGAATGGCCTTTAAGTCTTCAGGGTTTCTCTATTAAAGAACATTAAGTCGTGTTTATAATTGATTACTTGATCTCATTACATGAAATGATTTTCCAATTTCTTTATAAGCAAATATAGTCTCGATTCAAGAATAACTAAACATTTCTTTTTGCACTGGCACACACCCAGTGTCCCCAAACCCCAATCGCAATTTAAAAGTTCAATGCTCAAATATAGTAGAATAATTATTTTCTTTTATCTGTTTACAATTGTACTGTTCTTTTCTGTCAGCTATGTATTACATCTTATAATTAATTAAGTTCAACTACTTGAAAACTTATTAAATATAGGTTTCGAGAAAAAATGATGAGTATGAGAGGAAAAAAATAATAATATATAATAGAGAAACTATGTTACGTAGGATTGATTTGTAATAAATTTTTTTTTTTAAAGTTTTGTAGCACGACAATTTTGACATTAGTTTCCTTTATATAATTAATTGTTTTTATAGGATAGATACATAATAATCTTTGTTTTTTTTTATTTTGTAGTATGACATTTTTTTGATATTAATTTCTTTTTTAATTATTTTTTTTTTTTTTTTTTGTTATTTGTTTTTTATTTTGTAACATCATATTTGACAGTAAAATAAGTCCAAAATTACTCCAGATATCCCGTAATTACAATGAATAGATTACAAATTTATATATTTCCTATTCGAATGAACGTTCCAATTTTTACTACTCAACATATTATTACATATATTAAGGAAAATATATGTTAAAAATCTAATATAACAATAGCATAAACTTTTTTTGATTACTAAATTTCTTTTATTTTGTATGTTATATATAGTTCTAACTTTCTTATATTACAAAGAACACTCCATTATTTTTCTTGTATAATTCATTGAAAATGTTTTCATTTTTAAGCAAAAGTTAACATTCAAACATCCAACAAATATTGCGTTTTGGATATATATTTTTGAAACTTTTAAATTTTGTACATTAATATTTATATATATTGGTATTAATGTTTGCCATTAACATGTTGTTTGTATTTTTGTTGTGATGGTTTCAAATATAAGAAATGGTTTTTCAATTAGTGCTTAATCTAAGGGGAGGTTTTGGATTTTACAGATGTTATTGAGAAAATTTGCCTCAGGACTAACCAACCCAGCACATTCCTAATGGCAAGTGAGTAATTATATCATTTTTGAGGATTTAAAGTAACTTTACCACCAGCACATTCCCTAATAGCAAGTGAGTAATTATATCATTTTTGAGGATTTAAAGTAACTTTATATTGATTTTCTTATTGACTAGTTTTTTTTGTTCCAATGAATTGATGTTTTATGTTTGTATTAATTAATGTTTAATACTTTCGTTTGTTTTGTGTTGTTCGATTCGTTTTCCTTAGTTTAATAGTAGTTATTTACAAAACAAATCATCTTTGTATTAGTTTAAATAAAGTTAAACTATCAAGATTACATTACTTGTTAATATTACAAATGTCGATTCTTGTGCAATTCGACCTTACTCGTCGGTATTCTACTTCTACACCGTATCAAATAAAATGTCGAACACAAGGTATGGGCATTATGAGTTTGTAGATGTGTCCTTTGGATTGACAAATGCTCCTGCAACATTCATTGATTTGATGTACCGAATGTTTAAGAATTTCCTCGATAAATTTATTATTGTATTTATCTATCAAATCTTTATTTACTCAGAGTTCCAAAAAAAGCATAGCGACAATCTGAAGATAGTGTTGCAGACTCTCGAAAACCATCAGTTGTATGCCAAGTTCTCAAATTGTGAGTTTTGGCTTGATCGTGTGGCTTTCTTAGGCCATTTGATTTCTAAGGATGAGGTGACGGTAGACCCTTCAAAGATTGAAGCGGTAACAACTGGAATCAACCAAAGAACGTTAGTGAAATTATAAATTCTTAGGGTTAGCAGGATACTATATGAAGTTTTTCGAAGGTTTCTCAAAGATTGCCTCCCCTTTAACAACACTCACTCGAAAGAAAGTTTGAATGGACCAACTATTACGAGAAAATCTTCATTAAACTAAAGAAGAGATTAACAATCGCTTCAATTCTCACCATTTCTGATGGGAATGAGAGCTTTGATGTTTATAGTGATATGTCCTTGATTGGACTTGGAGCAGTCCTTATGTGAAAGGAAAGGTTATTACCTATGCTTCGAGAAAACTTAAGGATTATGAGAGAAACCACTCCACTCATGATCTAGAGTTGGTAACAGTAGTTTTGCTCTTAAGTTGTGGAGACATTACTTGTATAGAGTTTAATGCAAGATTTTTATAGATCATTAAAGCTCGAAGTATTTCTTACCCAAAAGGACTTAAGTATGAGACAACGTAGATGGATCAAATTGGTTAAAACTATGATTGTGAGATTCTATACCATCCCCAAAAAGCTAACAAGGTGGTTGATTCCCTGAGCAAAAAGTCCTCCACGACACTGATGTCATTGTCTAGAGTATCTCGACCACTGAGGCAAGAAGTTTTAGACTTTGGAATTAAGATAATATCATGACAACTCTCTAAATTGATTTTAGCACCAACACTAATCGAAGATATTCAAAAGAATCAATTGGAGGGCCCCACCATTCCAAAGATAAAATATGAGATAAAAATGGGGAACAATAAAGGGATTCAAATCTCAGTTGATGGAGTCCTACTATTTGAAAACCGTTTATGTGTCCCCAATAACGAAGAACCGAAAAGAAAAATATTGGAAGAAGCTCATAATATGCCTTACTCGATGCATCCTGGATCCACGAAGATGTATCAAGACTTGAAAGATAGCTTTTGGTACTTTGGAATGAAGAGAGACATAGCAAGTTACCTCAACGCATGCTTAACTTGTCAAGTAGTGAAAACTGAGCACCAGGGACCTGGAGGAGTTTGACGATCTATTTAGATTCTGGAATGGACATGGGAGGACATATCCATGTATTTCATAGTTGGAATACCCAAAACAATAAATGGTTATGGTGCAATTTGGCTGATCATTGATAGATTAACAACTGGGTTAGTTTTATGTTAAAGAGATCGTGAGACTTCACAGATACCCCAAAAATTATTTGGGGTATTCTCTCAATTCCAATCAAATACAATCGGATCAAGTATGAGTTTAAAGTGTCATTTAGAGGTTAAGTTTTATTTCAAATTAATTATTGTTTTGAAGACTTTTTTGATGTATTTCAACTTTACTCATACTCATTTGAAAAAACTAAACCAAATTTATGGTAACAAAAGAATTTTAGTGATGAGAAAAGAGACTTTAATTAGAAATATTAATAACTGAATAAGGTGTATTGGTCAAACTTATATATTTCTTAATTGTTAACATAAATTGTAAACGACACTTAATAAAATGTAGTCTACAAATTTGCACTTTAAAGTTAATAGTATTTTTTTAATAATTCACTTTCTTAAAGTTAATAATTTTTATGATAAATTTTACGTATTTATGTCTTTCTTCTCCATACTCAAGTTCTACACTAAGTAGTAGCAAGCCAAAAAACCATATGAAATATTAGATATACAGAATTCTATATTTAGACATTTGTATAATTGGGGTTGTCCATTTAAAGTAAGACTTTTGGCTCTACATACAGAACTTGGATTTAGCAAATGTGAGCTACTACTTTTGTTACGCACTCTAAAAGGTCTTTTATAATGGGAGATAAAATTTATTTGAGGAAGTTGAGCTTGAGTGGAAAAAATATAAAGATTCACTGTCTAAGGGCAAATTCAACAACCTCAAAATAAATTATTATGGTTTTTCTTATGAGATTTATGAATGAAAATGGTGTTTTTGAATCTCGTCTAATTGTTTGCAAGTATGAGCCTTATTGGTCATGTGAACTTTTTATGACCGAAAAGATTTTAAAGACAATATTGAGAGATATAGGGTATGACTAGTCGAGAATCTTTTTTCTAAATAAAGACATTGATTATAAAGAGAAGTTTTCTTTTTGGTTTTATTGGAAAAAACTTTAGAATCATTGTGGTATTATGACTCGTTTAGTTTGAGTTGGCTCCTTGTTTATGGTACTTTTATTATAACTAAGTTATTATCATGTTTAGTGTTGGGATAAATAAAATAGTTGTATATACCGTGAGTTTAGTGTGAACATTATATTGCTAAAGATAATTAAGTTTAACTCATATAGTACCCTAAGAATGATTATGAAATTGACATACAAAAAAGTCTACTTATGCCTGAAAGTCTTTTGTATACTTAAGTAGGTAAGCTTTTAGATATCGCTTACATAATCTTGGTAAATGTGGGCATTTGTATATGCTTTGATTATGTAGGACTTAAACTAATTTAATATGAATTTCATAATAAATTTCGTTTCGATATGGAATTTAAATTATATCCGAGATGATCATATATGGTTAAAAAATAATCCTTGAGCAATTATAATCTCTCGTTTATTTCGGAAAGATTCTTAATTTTTATGTTAGGATTTATCTGTAAATATTCTCTAAAATTGCATTTTAGAATCTTGTTCGACTTAGATGACTGGGAATATAAATTCGCAGATAGGAAATTCATACCTTCCTGCGTGAAGTAGAAAGACGATTCTCTCATTTGTTAATTTTAGAATCGAGTGGAATGAGGCCTCTAATTTGTAATTCGATTATAAACTAACCACTCGCTAGTGAAATAATGGTAGATGGGCAAATAGAAGGAATTTAAGAGGTTAACGGAACCGAGTTTCAATTATGAATTGCATATGGAGGATTAATCCATATGAAATGATTATATCAATGTACGACTAAAAGGCGATAAAAAATTAATCTATAATGAATGAGTGTAATTCCAATTTTATAGTGGAATAATAATAGAATTAATAAGTTGGATATAATAATTAAAGAGTTTGATTATATGTTCAATTTATTAGAGCTTCTAATTATAGGTTCTTGGTCCCCGGTGTGCCTTATAATTATAGAGTTAGTTAGAAATGTAAATTCAAATTCTTATGAGAAGATGGAAAGAGTTCACCAATCGTTAAGGACTAATCTATAAATATTAAATATATGATAATAAGTTATTTTTGAATTATTTAAATATAAGATAATTAAAGGCATGCAAGTCTCCTGCTGAGAAAATGTTTCCTTGTTGATCAAATTAGATTAAGATTTTGAAATCAAGAAAATATCTCCCTGTATAATAAGGGGGAGAACAATTTTTTAATCGTGTGAAATAGAGAGAAATCATTTTCTCTTCCTTTGTCTTCAAAGTTTTATTTTCAATCCCTTTCGTAAGTCATTCTTGTGTATTCATGTGTTGATAACACACAAGAAAAATACATAAGAATTATAGAATTTATAGATGCCCACATGATTTCTCGAAAAAGGATCGGACCGAAAGATTGTAGTATCTCAGACGAGGACGATGAAAACAAAAGGAAGACGAAGGACTAGTGACAATTAAGAAGATTCATAATTTTAGTTTTTGTGTAAAATTAATAAGGTACGAATTCACTAAAATGCCAATGTGATATAATTGTTGGCATAAACTTTTCGATTGAATATGAGATTCCATTTTTGTGAAAAAGCTACGCTTCCGCAATTATTTGATGTGATCAAATTAATATTTAAAGGCAACTGAATTATAACTTCTCATGGGTCCTTTTATAGGTAGAAAGGGGACCAATTTTTTCAACAAAAGGAACCGTTCTTCATTACGTTCTATCAACGTAAGAATATGCGTCCATGCTCAGTTCCATGTCATGCGCTCGAGTTGTCACCTCCTCAAATCAATATATGCTTCAAGTATCAAATGAACTACGTTACCAAGTGTATCAAATTGACAGAGCTTTGGCGATTGATACCCAATAAGCATTTTTAAGTCGTCGATTCTTTAAGGAAATGTGTTGGAGTAAGTGAGTGATGTCGATAGAGCTTATCCATTAGAGTCCATATTGTCTCATTCGTTTGGTTGTAAGTAAGCTGCATCATGCAACTCAGTTTGGTTTCTCATATTGTCTACGTTTTTATTTTATATCAACTTTGAGATTTGATAATGTTGCTCTTGGGCATGCTTTCCAAGCTGATCAATAGCTCATGTCACTAAACATGCACAAAGTGCCACTAAGCACAAACAATAATCATTTCTCTTATTTTTCAAGTTGGATGTCACAATAAGTACTCCCGACACAATTCATCAGATTAATAATCCAAACCATTAACAAATTATTAATATTTGTAAACTTATAAACTATTAATATATTTATGCACAATAGTGTATGACAAAATGCCCGATAAGAATTCTCGGTTCATCATAAGTCTAGTTGAAATTGGAAAAAAGGAAGAAAAAAAAAAGTAATAGTTATGACATCATCATTATCAAATCTAAAGTCCATAAGATAAATATGATGACATCAACATCATAAGATCTAGCGGCTATAAGATATTCTCATTTCTCCCACCAAGATATATTTTTACATGATCATCATCAACAATCATACATACTATATATATATATATATATATATATATATATATATCAATTTCGTGTCAATTAGAACTGTGACTCCTCTATTGCCATGTTGAGGATATCGTCGATTGTTAGCATACTGAATCACATGCTCCAAAAAATTCCCTGCTTCATTGATTGAATTCTTGTTATCCAGCTTCAAAAGCAAACTGTTGAAGCACATACAAACTATTAATAAATAAATAAATAAAATTGTGGCACATATAAGCAAGCAAATTTAGCATTTGCGCTGTGTCCATAACATCATACATACATAAATGAGTTTCTTGATTAGTTTGCTTAGAATCAATTTGCATGTAATGCACATTTGAGTTATGTAAGAGGGGGGAAAAAGTTGCACCTTAGTTTTTGGTTTCTTGATCAAATAAGATGGGCGGACATCATTGAGCAGCTACAGTAGTCTCCTTCTTGTCAATAGCACAACCATCCGATAATACTGTGCCACCAACTCTAGTAGGAGGCCAATATCGAAATACAGATCTTCCTATAATATTCTTTGACGGGAGGGGACCCCTAAGGAAGCACAAATTCAGAAATAAGGACAGTTAGCCTATAAATCGAGAAATATCTCCACTTGAACATTCTGAATGCAATAAATTATTACCAAACATGTGAATCGTAGCTATTATTTCGATTATCCCCCATAACAAAAAACGAGTTCTCTGGTACACGCTGCAACCAAATACCAAAAAAAATGAAAAGGTTTCAGGACCTGTAAAAAAAATTCCACTTTGCAATGAACTCTGGTTTAACTTATGTAACTCCCACAGGACGCCATTAACCTGGGAACTGTATTACTTGGCATTTAAGATTGCCATTCTACTGCCCCTTCCTCCATGTACTTTAACGTAAACTAACAGAAAACATAGTGCTTAGAGGATAACAAGAAAAAACTTAGATAAGTGAAAAGTAGACATACAATTTGGGTCATTTCATATTTAGGTGCTTCAAGAATATAATCTTCACTTCTGACAACCCCATTCACAATCAATTTCCCATCAAGAACCTGCATTAGAAAGAATAAACCAAATAATAATAATACTAAATAAGAAAATGCATATTTATATTTGCAGTAACAAATTGAAATGATCAAACATGATATACCAAGAAAGCAATTGAAAACTTAGGGGGGGGGGTCCCCAAACATGATATACCAATAAAGCAATTGAAAATCTAGCATCCTCAAATCTTGTTGTTTATAGAATGTTTCATATTTTGACCATGTCAAATAATTTTTTTTCTAATAAGGATATTATATATTAATGACTTTATTTGAATATAATTACATTTTATTTAATGAACATGAAGTTATTATATTCATATAAATCCATTAATTATATATTGATAAGATCCAACAAATTCCATTAGCATCTTTTAAAATCCACACAATTTCATTGTTTAAAAATCCATAAAACTCCATTGAAATCCAATGGAATTCATAATACAATCCATAGGATACCTTAAAATCTATGGAATTCCATAAGATAAAAAAATCCTTCAAATTCCATGTTGAGGACACCCCCCTTAAAACCGAAACAAAATTGAAACTTCTAGGATAATTAATCATTGGATGAACATCTATATCTCTTTCTCCATTCATTCTCTTTTAAGATTGAGAACAAATCTCGAATACATTAGCAGACTGAAATCTTATGGTGTGCTGTGTTAGAGAAAGAGAATTCATAAAGTCATATACAATACTACAAGCTGCGCAGAAGAAAAGATATGAACAACCCAAAATTGAACAAAAATCTATTTATGACAAAAAATTAAATAAACTTCCTGCCTATTGTGCTCGAGTTTCGAGCAAAGAGGTTAAAACATCAAAAACAGGATTACCAATGATAGGAATAGTCAGTGAGATGAATATCATAGGCATGCTTTTCACAGAAGCACAAGTAGCAAACAAATTTCAGGAAACTATTAGAAAATGGAGATTCCGGGACTCTTCTCTAATGAATTACACTTTGCATTAAGAAAAAATAATCCACCACGAGGTTTACATATTCTAAATTCTTCAGGTTATTGTTTCAACAATCTATTAGAGAGCAATTTAACTACAATAGTGGTTTATGGTGTCTGATATCCCAAAACTGAAACAAATCAGTCAGGGACGGAGCTAGGGAGAAATTATTGCTGGGGTTAATGAAGAAAATTTAATTTTTGAGGGGGCTAAACCAAAAGAAATTCAATATTTTAATATAGAATACACGTAATTTTGTAAAATTAGAGGCTCGGCTCTGCCTCTGAAATCAGTTAAGTTAACAAAAAAAGCAACCATTTTATGACCCTAAATCCAGTCCATCAAATTAACCTATTTAACAGCAGCCACTGTATGAAAAATCTAATATAGCAGAGCTCAATTAAGTACTAGCGTGGAAGTCCCAAAAGAAAATGACGTGAATTCTGTCATGCCTACCATTTTATCAGATAGTTCATACGTGAAAAATGATTCCAACAACCAAAAAAACTTAACGAAAAAGGATAAGTCATTCAAATCTTACCTCTACAATATCACCTTCTTTTGCAACTATCCGCTTAATAAAAACATCGTCATCTGTGTACCCGACTTCTTGAAGCACAGGTGGGCTTTTGAAAATAACAATATCATTTGGACAGGGTTTCCGAAAATAATATGAGACCTGAAAAATGGAGAAAAGCATCAATAAAACTGATGGACAACTTAGTGGGACAGAACATACTATATCTTATGGAGACAGATAATTAACACATGGTTCTGAAAATTCTGATACGCAGACCAATGTGGTCAATGCAAGTACTCACTGGCCGCTAAGACATTTAAGAAAAAAAATGTAATCTGATTGATAACTCTCCTCCATCACTCACCTCCACAAAATGTGGAGTAATTGGACTAAATTTTCAGTATTAATTATTTTTTGCCACTAAACTGCGAAGATATTCTTCAGGCTAAATTGTCATCGACCACTCCCAACTGCATCATACAGAACTCATGCTTATTTAGGCGTGCTTTGATTTCATAATCGATAAATGCCTTTTTTAACCGGATAAATAATGTATAATATGTAACATTTAAAAATATTGTAGGCGTCTTGCTGAGTACATAAAAAAACTGAAATCTCTCTAAAGACTTAAACAAAACCCCAACAACCAAATGCTTTAATTAAACCAACTATTTCAATGCGTTACCTTTTCAGCTACAATTCTATCCCCGACATCAAATGTTGGATACATGGACAAAGAGGGAATATATCTGGGCTCAGCCACTAACGACCTAAAGGCAAGCGATATGGCCAACGCCGCAAAAACGGTTTTCGCATCGTTCGAATTGAAATTCAGCCATTCTGGCAAGAGCCCACCGCTACTTTCTGCTTTCTGCTCATCATCTCCATCACCGCCACCATCGCCGCCGCCGCCGCCGCTATCTTTAGTGTTCAAAGCCGTCGGTTTAGTGGTGTCCTTGTTGAGCCCATTACAGTGAGGAGTGGTCGGCCTTTTGCGGTGGCTGAACTTGAAGTGGATGGGGTTTGATGAAGGGATGAAGCATTGGGTGAAGTGGATAGGTTTAGGGTTGTTATCAAGGGAAGGGAATGGAGGGAGTAGCCGTAGCTGAAGAGTTAACATTTGATTGATTATACCCTCTTTTCTCAATCAATTCGGTCTTTCTTTTCTCCTCGAGTTGATAATTGAAAATTTTAATTTTAATTTTAATTTTAATTTTCAAGCTATATCAGGGGTACTGCAATCATAACCGATAAACCCAACTTTACCACCACCGCTTCATCCGTTTGTTTTTTTTATTAAGTGCGTTTTATAGAAGTCTTCGTTTATAACCTTTGTTGAAATTTTAAATTCTAATAATCAAAATTTTGGTTATTTAAAATTTTGTGAATGGTAAGAATTCTTATTTATTATAATTATGTCTGAAAAGTGGGTGATAATTTATTATTATATTGTATTTGATATCAAATCGTGTATGAAAAGTGGATGATAGTGTATTATTATATTGTATTTAGTAAATTTAATTACTTAGTTGTAAGATATTATTATTTGAGTATTTGATTTTTGAGTTTTAGAACAAACGAGTATTTAGTATTCCGAATCCCGAATCCAGGATTCGGAGTCCTAACCCAAACAAGCTCTTAAAGTATGAGACTTTTGGGACATTTCTTTGTTTTGTTTCTATAGATTTCACTGGATTTGCTAGAATTCCATAAGCATTTGTGTGGAATTTTCTTTAAGATTTTTATTGACATTAGAGGAGTCTCGTATAAGTTTTATCATTATTTTTCTTATATTTTCCAATCACTGATGGGTAATAAACATTGGAGAATTTCTACGATACAGTTAAGGGCACCATTCTTCACTTAATTATAATCATTGGAGTAAAAGTTGGTTACAAATATTGGTAAATAGATGGATGTAAATACAGGGGGTTGGGGAGGCATGGTGTCTTCATGGCATCAGTCATTTCCATAAACATTAATAATCTTATCTTTTCACCTTGCAAAGAATATTCTTAAATTAAATATCATTCAACAACTTGAAACGATGATGTTTCATTAGAGAAAATTGACTCAAACTTTTGTGCACCCCTTTTTAATAAATTAATTTAAAACACTTAAGTTTGCTCGCAAGAGTACGAGGTAACTGTAGGGTGATAAGTTTGACTCGAGTCGTATCTCTCGAGTAAACAACTGTTCGGTCTTTCGGATGTTTTTCTCGATTTATGAATTAAAATAAAATACATGTACAATTGGGGTTTTAAAAGAGATTGAGTTGATCATTATTAACTAGAGCAATAATTAAACTAAGACTAATTAAACTAATTATTCTAACTAAATTATCAACTACGAGCAATAATTTAAATTATCAAAAATACGCAACCATAAATCAAACCTAATTAATGAATCTAAAAGCATGAGCATAAGAAATTACCACTAAGCAATGAATCATAAGAATCTAAGATTAACGAATAACTAAGCATAAATCAACTCGCGTAAATAAATTAAATTAAACCAATATCCAATACTCAAGCATAAAACGATTAAACTAATTATCAAAACTAGAATTAACTAAGTAATTAACTACGCAATTAACTAAGAGTTTAGAGTACTTATTGTAACTACGAAAAGCAGTAAAAAGCTCCAGCTATTCCGGAGTTTGAACGTTTATCTTGGGCGAAGAATGAATCCCGAACTTGAATTCGATGTTTTGGACGCGTTGTTCTTCGATCCTTGATCTCCGTCTTCAAATCTCGTTATGAGATGTGGAATTATTGATATCGTACGCTATGGAACCCTAGGTGGTCGTGTATCTAGTGTCTCTCCTCTCAAAAATCCAAAATATAGAGGGTTTATATAGATATTGCAAGTCTTGGCGCACAAGAAACCCTAAAATCCAAATTCTGGGCCGTCGCGTCGACGGTGCGTCGACTGACGCGTGCTGGTGCTCGGCGTCGGTGCTGCCTGGGCGTGCGCGTCGACTGGGCGGGTGCGTCGACTGGGTGCGTCGACGTCGACGCTTCAGCAAGTTGCGTCGACATCGATGCTTCAGCAAGTTGCGTCGACGTTGCATCGACGTTGGTGCGTCGACATCGACGCTTCAGCAAGTTGCGTCGATGTTGCGTCGACTGGGTGCGTCGACATCGACGCTTCAGCAAGTTGCGTCGACGTTGCGTCGACTGACGCGGATCATGGCTCGCATCGACGGAGCGTCGACGGTTGCGTCAGTCGACGCGACTGCGCGTCTGCCTCCGTCTCTCTCTATCTTTTGCTACTCATTTCGCCGGAAAGCTCGTTCTCCTATTCTTGAACATCGAACTTCGTCTATTACGCGCTAAACTCTTCCGGTTACTTAGCTGTAAGGTGAAAACAACGAAATATCACCTATTTGCATCAATTACGATTAAAATACGGTAAAATAAGTCAGAACTATAAAAATACGGAATTATGCTTAAATCGTCCAACTTATACCAAAAATAAATAGAAAAACGTACTAAAATACTAATATAAACAAGGACAAATCTACTCTAATCAACTACCCCACGCTTAATTGATTTGTTCGTCCTCGAACAAACGATAATTTCAAAGTATAATTAGAATGAAAATTAGTTCAAGCAAAGAGTCGTGCTATGCTACATACGTAATTTTAAAAATATAGGTACAAGTCACGCAACGTCAAACACTTGACCATTATTACATTGTCGCTTCACAATAAAATCATGCTTCCTCACGAAGGATAATATATATAAGTACGCTCAAAATCACTCAAGTGTTTTCTGCATGGGACGTGTATACACTCAAATCATACAATTACATGCACAATAAACAAGCACAGAAAATCAATCTCTTTTCAATCGTGAATTAAGTGTGCTGTCTAAACTAAGAATCGGAAAAGGTCTTCGTGGGTTGCAACGTAAGGCTCTTTGGACGGGTATGGAATATATAAGTCGTGTGGCTAACTCATGATCAAACATGATCAATAACTCACTCAACCTAACCTAAATACGAAGCAGTAGCTTTACCTCGTTCAAAAATAAAACCTCACTTAACACTCATAACGTAGCCTTTCAAACATAGGCTATTCCTCAACTCAAAACTTGTAACCGACTGAAAGCTCAAACCACTTAAGCATAATTGAAACTTATAGCATGCTTCTTACACAACTCATGCCTTCTAAACATTAGGTTTCATAAGAAAATCAAAAATAAAACACAAGCCTTAATTAGCGCGTAGGCATTGATCAACACTATCCACCATCCTATTATTATATTTTTTTTTATTTCCCCTTTTATTATTATTTTTTTTTAATTTTTATGGGGTATTATTCTTTTTCTTTTTTTTTTCTTATCTTTTTGGATGGTGGTCCAAGATTACAAAAATTATAAATTTCTAATAAAAATTCCCAAGACTTAAATAACCAATAAAAATACGGACTCCTACCCCACGCTTTATTAGGTTGTAGGGATCGTCTCAACAACACTCATGGCTAAAGGCATGGATTATTTGGCTATGATTGGCTCATTCGAAATTTATAGTGACTAAAAATATATGGATATGGCCGGAATAGGGTTTTATATGTGCCTTAACTTCATGTTCAAAGTCGACTACACACAGCGGTTTCAAAGAGATATCAAGACTGAAACTTACTCAAGCACATGCAAAGATGATAAACATTCAGGCTACTCGCTGGCTTTTTTGCATGAAAAATTTTGAATTGACGCTGCTTTTAAGGTTTTGTGAAATCAGTTGCGTCCAAGTACCATTTTACAATATATAATAATAAATTTTGAAAAATTATGCACTTATGCACGCTCAATGAACTAGAACAAATAATCATTCATAGTCAACTTCGACAGGCATGCCATACAAACACAATTAAACGTAGAAATAGCGATCAATCACGCTTACAAATTAATACATTTCAAAACAAAGACATCAAATTGCACTTAAAATATAAACCATACTCAACCACCCCCCTCCCTAAAAACTTGGCAATCTTCTGATTGTCATAAATATTAAAGAAAATAAGAGTATGGGAGATAAGAAAACATCCCTGAGAATTCGATGGCCGAGTCTCTCTAAAAACGCATGTGCAACTATCCTTCGACTTAGATCGCGTGACTAGATTGTCCCGAATAAACCTATTAATAAAAACAAACGAACAAAACATGATTGTGATCAATTGCGACGTGCAAGTGCCCGGTGGCACGTCTTTTTGGATTTAAAATGGTCGGATTGCGGCCAACGTCGTAAATGACTGGGTTGCAGCTCATCCAAAGGTTGCCGGGCTGCAGCTAACTTGGGTCGGATTGCGACCTCGATCGACGAAATCATCGTAATCCATGATTGCTGCGGTAAGCGGTAGGTTCAGTGGTTGATCGTCAACGTTAACGCCTCGAGTAGAACTAGCGGTAAGGCCTTGCGGTAGCGAGCTTCCGCTATATAACCGTTGTCCAGAAAGGCGATTTATCGTATTTTCTGCACATCAACACACACATAAACGTACCACGGCAATTGACACAATATAAAAAGACAAAGATAAAATAAAGAAAATAAAACGAAAACTAACTAACGCTTGGTTGCCTCCCAAGAAGCGCAATATTTAACGTCATATGCTCGACGCAATTACTTGATCAAATTCTAGCTCGTGGTGGGTCCATGAACTCCTCCTTGGTACAATCACGACTCTTCATATAATCCTTGAAATAAGGCTTAAGTCGATATTTGTGGACTTGAAATCTCGTCTTTGCACTCTCATTGTAAATAGTGGCGACTCCATACTCATCCATCTCCTTTATTAAAAATGGTCTACTCCATGTGACTTCAAACTTGGTTGGATCAAACTTACGATCGAAATTATATAGCACTAGTTCACCAACCTTGAACTTCTCGTTAAAAACTTCATTTCGAATTCTTCTTCTTCGCTGTCCAATCCTTGCTATTAGCCTCGCCCTTTTTCTTCGTACGTTTAAAAATTTTCAGGGGTCGAGGGAAACACATCTTGAATGATTATTCGGTGGCTTCATCTCTTCTCTCGGCTCAAACTTTGAGCGATCTCGTTGTGGTCTCAACTCCACTTTTGGCTCATTTTGAGGCACGTTCAACTTCATGGGCAATCCATCATCAAATGCCTCTACATTATCAAACTCTTCAATCGTGCCGATACTCAAGAGCTCATTCGCGCAAGAATCTACTAAATCAATAGTAGAACAATCGTTCTTAACAAACGATGCAGGACTCTTGTGAAAATCTTAAAGTGAAAACGTCACTGTTTCGCCCAATACGGACATAGTCACCCTCCCCTCGTTTACATCGATCACCGTACGGGTTGTAGACATGAACGAACGTCCTAATAAAACTGCATGCTCTCGATTCTCGCTTTGTACGTCACCGATAAACCTAAATACAAGTTGATTCTCGCTTTGTACGTCCTAATAAAGTTGATTTGTTCATGAAGCGGTGGTGGTAAAGTTGGGTTTATCGGATAAAGAGACTAGCACCTAAAATATTTTGTGAAATAATTCTATGGCGATTGCTATATCTACTTGTATCACGCCCTGTTATCATTGTTAGAATATGTGTGCCACCAACAACTCAAATACAAAATAGGAACAATATTATCTTTTCGTTATTTGAATAGGAAAAGGGAAAAGAAGTCAAGAAATAGGTGACACAAAACAGGAATAATATTATTTTCATAATAATAATATAATAGTGATAGAGCACGAAGATGATGCAAGAGAATCACCACAATCACAAACATTAATTACTCTTGACACAAATTCAGGAAATATATATATATATATATATATATATATATATATATATATATATATATATATATATATATATATATATATATATATTGTGTGTTCATACATCACTCAGATTCAATGGTGTTGCATTGTGTTGACATAGGCAGACCACACAAGAATATCATTAAAAAATGGTCATAGTTTTATAATACAGTTATCACATCATGAACAAATCAACTTTGTTGCCCTACTTATTAGGCCTTTTAGTTTAATAATATGTCTTAAATGTGAAATAAGATAACGGAGCATCTGCCACTCATAAATTTGATTTTAATTTAAGTATAAAGTTTATTTAAATTTTAATTATATATAAAAAATTTGCCATGAACTCAAAAAATATTTGTTCTCCACAACAAAAGAGAGGGTATAAGTATATAGCAGCAAATAACTCCGTCACACTAAGAAATCCATCAAAAATATTATATCTTTTCAATTGAAACAATTGTACGGAGAAAAAACAAAAGGCATATTCATATTTAGAATTCATGAATTTTTAAATTCTTTTTTTTTTTTTTTTTACAATTGCCAATAGTATCCTGCCCTAACTTATGTCCTTTTCCATGTAACCCCATAAGTAAACAATAGTGATAGATTAGGTAACAAAAATAAATAAATAAATAATCATGCAATAATATGTACGGAATTTCTTGCCCTGGTAAAGTAAGATCTAATATGGGTCTCGTAAGTAGATGAACAAGATTGATGGCGAAAGAAATAATAGTTGTACCTGGATGATGAAAAAGATTAATGGTGAAAGAGATGATAATTGTACCTCAACTCTAGACGCGGATCGTATATTTCGACTTCATAAGAAAAATCTCATGTCTACTTATGGGATTTGGCAAAACAATTTGGTATATGTTGATAGTCGATCTGGCCTCGAAGAACACGTGGTATAAAGTAGATCCATGTATACTTCGGTCTAGTAGTCAAATGTGAAAAACAAACTTTGTTCTTAAGATTATGTGTGCAGTATTTTTCAAATTGTGATTGCACACAAACCATTGGATCAAGGTGAAATTTGGATATATTATTGAAGATACATTAATGTTGATATTGGATGGTGTATATTAGGTTTACTAACATCTATTATTAGAAAACAATCAAGCACAATAGACCCTTTTGCCAAAATAAAATCTTGTAAGGCGTGTTATCGAAGAGAATCGTGTTTTTCCTGCAAGGTATTTTTGATATCCTCTTATTGATTCATCAATAAATATGATTTTAATTGTATTTTAGATTGACACTAATTAACTGTCATATATTGGAAATCTGGATTTACAATTACAATGTATATGTTATTTGATATAAATTTCTTTTTCAAGCATTGTTGCAAATTTATTTTGATTTACTTGATTTAGATCTTGAATACCAGTGGTATATTTGGAAGATATGTACTTAATTTTATTAGTTGCTTACACGAATACGGCTATTTGGAGAATCTTTAGCCCATCAAAAATCCATCTTCATACCAACTTTCACAAGGGTCAACTCCAAACATTTTTCAGGCTTTCTTCCTTTATTTAATAGGAGCTGGTTCTATCTATTTAATAGGGTGGAAAGGGAGACTCCTTTCATTGAGGTCGATGGGTTTTAATGAACTGATTTACTGAATTGCAATTTTGAGTTTTGCGAAATTGGTTTACAAGTCCAAATCATATAGATTGAATTCTGAATATGCTTTATGAAACCTTTATACTTTCTAAAATCATTATGCAATTTAAATTTTCTATATCTCAAAGTTATTATGTAACCTAATTTTGCTATAAGTTTATAACTAGCTAGATCAGTATGCTTTATCTTACAAGTTTGGAAGGTTGGTTTGTGTTTATTGTAATATAAATTTAATTACCTTACTATTAGTATGGATTCAAATTTAAAATTCAAATTCCATTGCTCATGTATGTATCTATTGCAATTTTCTCTTAGAGTGACTAAGATTATATATATAGACCATGTGTTTAGTTAAGCACGTTGAGTTGCATATTTTCATGATAATGAGAGTTCATGGGTAATACCTCAATACAAATCAACCATCCATTTTTATAACATTCGACTCAAAACGAATTGAGTACTACCACTGGTTGTCTGATGTGAAATGACTACAGTTTCATAATAATACCATCCACCTACCCCGAAAAAGGTGCTTAGATCATTTGATTAATCAAATGGCATGACAAGACATTCATACAAACTCTCTCAGATTTTGGATGTAGTTTTCCATTGATCCTCTAGATTGTTTCTTATTTGATGATATCCATTATGATGATCAACCTTTTAGAACACTTGTGCACCAGCAAGCATTTCAAACATATCATCAATCCTCGGTGTGAGAAACCTGCATTTAATGGTGCTTCGGTTGAGTTCCCAACTATCCACCATATCCTCCATCACTACAAAAAAAACAGCAAATTTTCGAGGGATTTTCCGAGGGAACGGAATTCCCTCGGAAATTTTCGAGGGAAAACCGAGGGAAATAAAAATCCCTCGGTTTTTTCCGAGGAAATTACATTCCCTCGGAAAATCCCTCGAAAATCAGGGCGCCAAATGTTCCCGCTTTTATTATAATTGATTTATTTCTTTGACTTTTCTTTAATTGCTTTTTTTAATTTTTTGGGAATTTTAATAATTAAACAAGAATTAAAATTAAAACAAAAAATTAAAAATTAATAAAAAA
>BMAC01000133.1:517361-534046 GCA_014905375.1 Phtheirospermum japonicum
CTACAAGAACCAGATAGGGCTCCATTATGGATCCCTATAAATGATATGACATTCATCTGAGACCTTAATCATTTTTTTCTTTTTATTTTTTCCTTTTCTTTTTTTATAAATGCACGATCACTACAAAAAAAAACAGCAAAATTTCCGAAGGGATTTTCCGAGGGAACGGAATTCCCTCGAAAATTTCCGAGGGAAAAACGAGGGAAATAAAAATCCCTCGGAAATCAGGGCGCCAAATGTTCCCGCCATATTTACCGAACGAAAAATCGAGGGATGACCGACGGGTGGTTTTCCGAGGGCAGTAGTCCCTCGGAAAACCGAGGGATATTTGATTCCCTCGGTTTTATTTATTATTTTTTTAAAAAAATTAATTAAATTTCGAGGGAATATAATATCCCTCGGAATTATTCCGAGGGATAACGGATTCCCTCGGACCTTATTCCGAGGGAAATTGTATTCCCTCGGAAATTTAATTAATTTTTTTAAAAAAATTATAAATAATTAAAATCGTAAAAAATAGAAAAAAATAATAAAAAATAGGATTTATTTCCGGGACGCTTAGGCGCACCCCTCCCCGTCCTGGTCGTGATTTTTTGGGTTTTGTTTCTATTTTTTGGATTTTTTTCTATTTTGTTATTTAACAAATAGGCATGGTAATTTTATATGCTTCTCCTCACCGTCCGTACAAGTTTGGACTCTTCTCTCTCCTCAAAACTGCTTCTCCACCAATCAACTCAACGTAAGTTTGTATGCTTTCATTTTCGGTTCAATATTATTGCAACTATATAGGGTTAAATTATTATTATTAGTCATGTGAAAATCACAAATTGCCAAAAAAATAAAAAACAGAATAGCATATTTTGTATATAAATAAATAAATCTTATTTTAGCCTCTTAAATTATTAAAGATCGATTTTGCTTATAATGGAATTCTAAAAAAAAATCCGAAAAAATAGTAAAAATAGTAAAAGAAAGTAACAAAACTCGAGAAATTACGACCGGGGCGGGGAGGGGTTCGCCTCGGCGACCCGGAAATAAACCCTATTTTTTTCTAGTTTTTTCTATTTTTTCTATTTATTTGGATTTTTTTTTATTTTTTGCCATTTCCGAGGGAATTCAAAATCCCTCGGAAAAATTAAAAATACCGAGGAAAAGTTCCCTCGGAATTTTAAAAAATCCGAGGGAATGGGACTCCCTCGGAAATCCGAGGGAAATATACTCCCTCGGATTTTTTCAATTTCCGAGGGAATATAATCCCTCGGATTTCCGAGGGAATGGAAATCCCTCGGAATTCCGAGGGATTTTATTCCCTCGGAAATTGAAGTATTCCGAGGGAAGAGTTCCCTCGGATTTTCGAGGGATTGTCCGGTAATGGTTCCGAGGGAAACAATCCCTCGGAATTCCCTCGGTTTTGTAATTCCGAGGGATTTATTTCCCTCGGAACCGATTTCCGAGGAAGGTTTTTTCGAGGGAAATTTTCCCTCGAAATTTCCCTCGGTTTGACCAAAACCGAGGGATTTTTTCTTAATTCCGAGGGAAAAATCCCTCGAAAATTCTGAGTTTTTTTGTAGTGCATGAACCATGTTTCTTTGGGGGCAAAAGTGTAAGAATGACACAAGGACTCAAACTCTACTTGATAAACCCTTTACCAAGTAAATCCATTACTTGTCAATTGAGTTCTTCATGCTAACTTAGACTCATTCGGTAATGAGACTTGTTTAGAAGAAAAACTCGTGGAATCAAAAATAGCTCATCAACTGAGTTCTTCATGCTAACTTAAACTCATTTGGTAATGAGACTTGTCAATTGATTTCTTCGAGTGGAGGTTCTTCATCTTCTTCAAAAATAGCTCCAACTCGAACATCATTGCTTCGCTTCAGACATTCATTCATGTATTGACCTGTTTGTCCCCAAACATGGCCTTAATTAGTTTTTAGGAGCTAAAGTAGTCTATCTTTACTCCATCCTTTCTTCGTATTAATTTCCCTTGATGACTTGGATTTTTGAGGATAGAAGGTTTGAACATCACTGAATTTCTTAACTCTCTGCCTTAGTAATTTTGACTCAACCTTCAAGGCTAATTGGTAAATATCATTAAGCCTCCAGGATTGATATGCATCATTAATCCAAGTCGCAACGAGCTTGACTTTCTAAAATTTTGAAATATATCTATATTCAAAGAGTTTCTCTTCGACGCTAAGCCAATTGAGAAATTACTCCGGCTGCAAATGACCTTGAAACTCCAACATGTCAATTTACAAATTCTACCAATCAGGTAAATTCTTCTAAGAAATTTTCATTTCAAGTTAGAAAAAGGTTTCACACACTTCGATTCATCACTAGAATACCCATGGATGGAACCTCAATAACTTCGGTCTTCCCGATGCTCAATACGTACGGTAAAATCCTAAACTCATCTACGAAGTGCCTGAATTTTCAAAATCCCGTTCATCTCCCAAGTTCTCCATGTTGCCTCTACCACATCCACCTCTTCCCCTTCTACCCACCATTTAAGAAATATGAAAACACCAAGAGCGTAATTTTGGCTCCGGTACCAAAAGATGAGGATGGCAAACAAAGGGAATCGAAACGAGAAGAATAAAAATCACTAAATTTGACTAAAAAGTTGGGAAAACGAGATAAAGAGAAATTATTCTCAATACTTAAAATAAAGAAGTATATTATTCTAATTTGAACTATCCGGCGTAAAATTAGGTATTTATAGGTCTGGATGACTTCATTACATACAGAAAAATAAAATGTTAATACTTCTTAAATTCTGCTTCATTTAATATGATATTTCTGTTATTGTCCATCTACTTTAAACCATCATAACTCATTAAATAATTAAATTCTAAAACTAATTAATTAATGGTTGGAAAGATAATTAACTTAGTTTTCTAATGCAGCTGACAATTCATGAATTAGAGTATTCTATAAGATGTTATGCCCCAAACATTGAAGACTACAGTTCAGTGAATTCGCACTATATCATATATCTATGAAATAAATATTAGAACCAAATGTATGCCATTCTACCTAACATCTAAAGAATGTGAGAATTTTTCAAGGAGTAGTCAAAATATTCATTGAATTGACAATTCATTAGTGACTACAATTATTAGGTTATTTTAATTAATTAGAGGCAATGAGCTAGCAAGTTCTTAACGCCTAATGGCACAATGATCAAAGTCCAAGAGGTTCCATATATGCACCAAGAACCCATTGAAACTTGTTAAGTTTTAATAATATGCGGCCAATAGTTATCATTTAGAAACACATCGTGACATTGAAAATGTACCTCTTCTGTATGTGAAAGGAAACACGTTTTTGAGAAACTAATGAGTTAATCTAGAAATTTAAACTTGCTGCTATTCTGATTATTAAATCATATAGTGTCACAACAATGAACTTTTAGACACTGACTCATACATGTTTTGACACGACAAACATGGATATTTTAGTCGTTGAAATAATGATCCATATATGAAGAAACTATCACGGACATCTTTTCTTTCAAGTGAAACACAAAATAATATTGATATCCAATGCATGTATTATGTCGATCTTAGTGTTATTCAATTACTGCCAATGTCTTCTACCAAATGCACTATATGCATTCATATCTCAAGGACACATCACTTTTTTTCTTTCATAACTTCTTATTTAGAAAAATATTATCGAGACATTCATATGCTAAATATAAAAAGTATAATATTTCATTCTTACAACTGATAAAAGTTGATATATGTGGATATAACCATCCAAAATGCGGACCATTCAAGTATTTTATGGTTTTGATAAATACTTCAACACGTATTATCCATAAGAAATATTCGAATAGCAAAAATCCTAGCAAATAACGTTTGAGGACTCACCACCCCTATAAAGTATATAAAACTTATCATGCTAGAGTATTTACATCATAAGTATTTGATGAGTATTGCACAGCAATCAAGATCGATGTAGAGAATCTTGTACCGTCATGTCAATATATAATAAGGTCTCAAATAAATTAGCGTTAAAAATGATATAGATGGTGACTAAGGTAACGGTTATGCACAATCACATATCTATCGATGCACGTAAGTTATACAATATTGTAGACAACTTCTACATATTTGTTCTTTTACCATCTACTAACCAATTATTTCCTGCATACCAGTTGGTAACTGGACATAATCATGATACTTTATATTTAAGTGTATTTGGTTACATAGTATATGTGCCTACTCCACCACCCCATCGCACCTATATGGGTCAGCAAAGTTCATTAAGAAATTATGTTGAATATGAATCTCTAACAACCATCTCTTTTTTGCAAAACTTGTGAATTTGTCATTTTAATGAGACAATCTTCTCGTCATTAAAAGTTGGTAAGAAATTTGATTTTCTAATGGAATGACATGAATTGTTTCATAATTTATCATATTCTAATATCCACACTTCACAATTTAAAGTGAAATTAAAGTAATATGAACAATCGATTTTCAAGTCATAGGATATTTGATTTCTAAAGTGACGAGATCATATATACCATCTATAAATGTGCCAACAAGGTTAAAAGTCCTGAGTAAGGGGCACAATGTCGTAGATAGAGCATTTAAACCACACTTAATGGAGGTGTGGTTGAGGTTATGGTGCCCAAAAAGGAAAATAGGGAGGTCACCTGGTTTGATCGACACCCGCTAAAGGAAGAAAACGGCATGTATGGCACAACTGGATAAATTAATCATCAATGAAGAGGGTTCCTCTCTTGAGATTATCTCTCGTTATACTTATAGCGATGAATCATTACTGAAGGATGTTATATTTAATATGAATCCAGAGAATAAAAAAATCTTAATATATTATGAGAGTAAATACGAGTCGATGGAAAGATTATTCACACAATCGATGACGTACACACTGTTGCTCAAAGAATCGTAGAGCATGATGAATCGAATTATGAATTATTGCAAAATGTCAACAAATAGGACCTAAAATAGGAACAATATTGTAGTACTATTAATATATCTGACCAAATATTACTTTCTCAATGAACTTGTTATCTTTATTTAATGCAAGAAAGCACGAGGCCATTGAAATGGAACGAAAATGGATTTTAATACCTGAATGAAACCATTGACATGAGTTTGTTATTCCTATACATGAGTAAAATTGGGCTACAAATTGTCTTGAGACCCTAACAAAAATATTTAGTTTACTCCCTACTAAAAAATACCAAATACTATTGTCGATGTTGGTTACCCATTCGACATATATAGAAACACCAGATACTCATTATCCTACATGTAGTAGTTCATAATATATATGGTAAATGTATTTACTCGTACATATATATATGCATGATAATTCTCGAACTCTACCATGGAAGAAATTACTTATAGTTATGAAGACAATGCAAGTTGCAATAAACAAAAGAAAGTAGGCAACATGAAAGGTGCTAACACGAATCACATATCACCAAAGTTCTTGTACAACCAATAAGTATGGACTTTTTCAATAGCCAAGTAAACTGATGAAGCATAGACTTTCAAAGTTTTCTTGATAAATGTACATATTAGGGAGATGTGTAGATCTCCGGAGGAGTCTCAACATAGGTGCGTTGTACTCTTTTCCGATGAACAAGTTTTATTTTCTGCCATTAGGTTTTATTACTTGACAAGATTTTAATAAGGCAACAATCATGCATTATTTCACCATTTGACTTGGCACAAAGGGGAGTGTTAAAGAAGAAATATAATTAGTGTATTTTCGTCGACATATTACCGATGAGACATAAGCCCTGTTTGAAAATTAGCGGATAGCAGATAGCTGATTGCATTAGCTGATTGTATTAGCAGTTTGTATAAAACGGTTTGTTAAATATTTGAGAGATGATCAAAAAGGGCATTCGCACAATTTATTGTTGGGTATTTCTTTTTATTAATAACATAAATTGATAATATATTTAATAATTAAAGTGACTTTACAGAAAATAGTCATTATTTAAAAATTATTATTTATAAAAATTCTTGAGTTGTAAATTTTATAATATATTAAATTTAATTTGGATAATTATTACTATTATTTAATTGAAAATAATTTTTGTATGTAAATTAATTTAAAAAACCCGGTAATTTGAGGATAAAATTATCATTTCAATTCATTTTCAAAACCTCTCTTTTCAAAAAGCTCCTATATGGAGCTTTTTCAAAATTAATTTTTTACACCCAAAAAGCTAATTGTAACCTTTGTTTAATAAACATATCAATTAGAGAATTTGACTGGTCAATCATCTCAATTAAGTTTAATCCTCTAATTTTAATTCAAACCTCTCTTTAGTAAACGACAAATAATTTTCATGTATTATCTTTGTGTGTATTTGACGTCATATATAAGGGGATTCTTGATTAATAAAAGAACTCTAATCGCCTCCTCTTTTTGTCTTGTTTCTACTTCTACTTATTCAGGTTGAGGTTTTTTATAAACTTGAATAAATGGTAAATGAGGAAGTGACTCCTCTTTTTGTATTGTTTCTACTTCTACTTATTAGGTTGAGATTTTTTACAAACTTGAATAAATGGTAAATGAGAAAGTGATCGATTACACACAGTAACTATAACTGATTGATTTTTACCTAATTGACTTGCCAAAAACGATTAGAGGAAAATTAGTGATTTGAATATAAAATCTGGTAAAAATGAAAGAAAAATCTTGCCAAATGCAGACTTATTTTAGCCCAAAGGGAAATCGTTAGAGCATCTCCAATGGGATGTCAATTGGAGTAAATTATTTGCCACATATTTTTATGTGTCAATAAAAAATGTAGACAATGTCTAGCACACCGTCTACATTTAGATGGTGTGCTAGACATTGTCTATAAAATAATTTAACTTATTTATTCACCCATTAATATTAATTAATTTATTTCTCTTTCATCTCCACTAATAATAGTTAAGTATTTTACACAATTCACATTTACCATTGGAAAAAATTTCTAAATAATAATATTGTGTATGTCATGTCATTAGGAATTCACATTGTCAAATTGGAGATACTCTTATATTGTGCATCAAGTTGCACCTTGTCCATAGGTATATCACATAAAAACAATAAATACATTACATCAATTATAGATATACTAACATACAGATACATTTCGGTGATATAATTTGCACAAAAAGGGGTCTTGATTGATTTCATACCAAAAGAAAGAAACTCCACATTTGACTTGCCTATATATAAATGAACACAATTTGGGATTTTGAACGTAAAAATCTGATTTGGGTAAGGAAATAAAGCTTTAAATTGAAATTAATTCCCAACTTAAAAATTGGTTATTTGAATTGAAATATTTAATGATTGAGGTAATTAGGAATTCTAATCCCGATCCCTAAACATGAAATTGAGAAAACTAAAACCCTAAATCTTAGGTTATTGCAACATATTTCCAAAGGAGTGATGTTATGTGGAGCAATAATATTTTTATAAGGTAAGTAATATTCAATTACAATTCTAATATTATTATAATATATAAACAGGGAGATTCCTATTTGATACACATTAATCTAACTTAATTGTCATATAATCACCTAATTAAAGTTCATCCCATTTAAGCCAAATATTTACCATTCAATCAAAAAYCATGATATAAATAGTCTACAATATCCCCCTCCCCCCCCCCCCCCCCCCCCCCTTCAACACAATATAGGTCATCGAAAGGATCTCGGAGACCTATATACACACTCAATTAAGGCACAACCGTCATCATTCTTTAATTTTGTTTGTTTTAAGAAAATGATTTCATTTTAGTTGTTTTTTATTTTTGGCTTCAACAATTTTATACATCGATTTTCTTGTTTGTTATTCATACAAATTCAATCAGATTCGTAATTCATTTTTTTTTGGCTTGAACAATTTTACACATCTTTATTTTTTTTTCTTTTATTTTATTATCCATACAAATTTCGATCAAATTTGGAATATTATTTTTTTTCTCACTTATTATTTTTGTCGATATTTTATAAAATTTGATTGTTATCATACAAAATTTTAAATCGATCAAATTAGTTTAATTTACGGTCATATAGATTATATATATCCTCAATAGGTTGATTTTTTTAATTTTTTTTGGTATATTGTTCTTAGAAATTCCAATCACTTTTACAAGTAGATTTTTTTTTGGTTTATTGTTCCTACAAATTCTGATCAAAGTCGGAATTCATTATTATTATTTTTTTTTTTTTGCTTCAACAGTTTTATAATTTTTATTGTTCATACAAATTCCGATCAGAGGCGGAGTTCATTAATTTTTTGTTTTCATTTTCTTTACTTCAATAATTTTACACTTTTTTCTTGGTTTCTTGTTCACATGAATTTGTAGTATGAAATTAATATGAAGGTAGTATGAAATTTGCAGTGCGAAATTAATATGAAGGTAGTATGGATTTTGGTTGCACGATGAGTAATATGGATTTTTGGTTGAATGGTGGAGGTAGTACGAATTTTGATTGCCGGTGGGTAATAGGCGTCGGGTAGTATGGATTTTGTAGTATCAAATTAATTTGAAGCTAGTATGGATTTTGGTTGCACGGTGGGTAGTATTAAATTAATAAGTAGTATGGATTTTTGGTTGAATGGTGGGTATTATGAAATTAATATGAAATAGTATGGGTTTTGGTTGAATGGTGAGTAGTATGAAATAAGTATAAAATAATATGAATTTTTGTTGGATTAAATTGAAAGAAAAAGAATATTGAACAAAAAAATTGGTTAATAAGGTTAAATTAGTAATCTTATGTAGTAATTTGGATTAAATGGTAAGTTAAAATACCAATGGACTTTTTTGGAATGATATATTTACCTATAGGAGCATATGGTCTATACCCCTATATAAACTAAATATAGTAATAAAAATCTAACTTTCATATCCATATCTAATAATATATTTTTTTAAAATAACATATGATATGCATGGTAAACTTTGAAATGAATTAAATATGTAATTAATAATTTAAATAGATTGTTTTAAAGTGGGAGATTTTATTATTGAATAAAAAAGTTTTGTAACTTACTTATGTTATATTTTTATAAAACCACAGTAAATGAAAAACACGACTAACAATTATATATATATATATATATATATATATATATATATATGGTTTCAAATGAGAACCCGTCATTATATGCGAACCTAGGGCCTAATCCAGGCCGTAGATTTTTTTAATCCAAAGGTCAGATTTAATTCAAATTTTGTGTTTAAAAATGAGAGAAATAGAATTTGCCCGCTGCTTTATTAATTTGGAGGGTCAAATTAAGACAAAAACTATAGTGTACAAATCCCGACAACTATTTAGCCCGTGATATTTAGAACACCAAAAGGCAAGTGAGATATGGCGGTTCCCGAATCATATAATGATGTAATAAACTTTTCTGGGAAGCGTGTCGAGCCTATAGACAAAATTTCTGAAGACTGCAACATAGCTAATCGACGGGTAAAATTCTCACTTCGGGCTGGGAGAAAAAGGTCGAGACTCTTCAGATGGCGAACGACGGGCGGCGGTCTAGAGGGCTTCGGCGGACGGTGACTGCTGGCAACACAGGTAACATTTCTACAAAGTTGGGTACTAATTTCTCTGCAAACCCTAAAAAATGGAGTATAATTGAAATAAAACCCCCTGTTGTTGGAAAAATGGATTTCAAGTTGACCCAATTAATACCAATTGAATTCGTGTACTCAATTTTGATGGGCCTCCAGTTATTTTTTTTTTTGGGTGTTCTGGACAAAAAGCTCGAAGAGTTTATTTTCGCTAATCTTGTTTCTGGGACCATTTTGATGAGTTGTTCAGCCTAATTTATAGTGAGATAGAATTTGATTTTAAATGGTATATAGTTGGTGCTTTTGGGATTGTATTTATAGTGCTATATGCATACACTAATTTTTTAGTTAACCGTAGTGCTTTTTGAAATATGTGTTTGATGCTTTCATATAACATATTCGCAGCTATATTTTTTTGGATATAAATAATATAACATGCTTTCATATAACATGTTTGAACCTTGTAATAAATAGGGTTTATTAAATAAATAATCTGTTTTTTATTCAAAATTGATAAAATAATACTAAAACAAAAAACATTGAAAAAGTAGGGCGGGACGCCACTGGGAAAGGCCTCCCGCTCACATTCTAGAAGGTAGGAAAGAAAACCGTTCTAAAATGTAAGCGGGACGCCTTTCCCAGTGGCGTCCTGACCCTAAAGTACATTCTAAAAGGTATAAATAAATAACCGTTCTAGAATATGAGGCTAAAATGAAAAAAAAAATTAATTGACATTTTCACAAAATTAATAATTTCCTCATTTACAAATAAAAATAAAATAAATTTATTAAATAATTAACAACTAAAAAGAAACGAATAAACTCGAATTTTCACTTATCTAATGTTTCTCACAAAATAAATAAATAAAGACTTTTTTTCACATAATTAATAATTTCATATAAATTTTATTTTTCACATAATTAAGAATTTTACACAAAATAAATTAATTTATATAAAATAAATCAATTGAAATATTAAAAAATATAATTTTTCACATAATTAATAATTTATATGTTTGTGATTTATTTTGTGTAAAACTCTTAATTATGTGAAAAATAAAATTTATATAAAATTATTAATTATGTGAAAAGAAGTCTTAATTTATTTATTTTGTGAGAAATTATTAATTAAGTGAAAAATTGAATTTATTCGTTTCTTTTTTAGTTCTTAATTACTTAATAAAATTGATTTTATTTTTATTTGTAAATGAGGAAATTATTAATTTTGTGAAAATGTCAATTAATTTTTTTTTTCATTTCAGCCTCACATTCTAGAACGGTTATTTATTTATACCTTCTACAATGTACTATAGGGCCGGGACGCCACTGGGAAAGGCGTCCCGCTCACATTCTAGAACGGTTTTCTTTCCTATCTTATAGAATGTGAGCGGGACGCCTTTCCCAATGGCGTCCCGCCCTACTTTTTTAATATTTTTTATTTTAGTATTATTTTATCAATTTTGAATAAAAAACATATTATTTATTTAATAAACCCTAATAAATAATACGTGTTAGGTGCTTTTGACCAGTATTGCTTTTGTTGTGTATGGTGCTTTTAATTATATTTTTTTGTGCTTTATATAATTTGTTTGCAGCTATATTTTTGGGATATGTTTGCAATGCTTTCGTATTACACCACATAACAATGATATGTTTGTGGTGCTTCTAATCTATATTATCAGTGTTTTTGTTTTTATGGTGCTTTAAATCTTTCTTTATTGTGCTTTATATAATATGTTTGTTGAAATGCTTTTTGTGATGTATTTGCAGTGCTTTCTTATTACAGATGTAATAATGATATGTATTTGGTGCTTCTGTCCTATAACTTTAATGCTTTCATTGTTTATGGTGCTTCGAATCATGCTTCATTGTGCTTTAGACAATGTGTTTGTATTAATGCTTTTTGGAATATAATCGCAATGCTTTGATATTGCTCATGTAACAATGATATGTTTGTGGTGCTTCTGATCTATATTTTAAGTGCTTTTGTTGTTTATGATGCTTTAGATAATGTTTTAATGTACTTCAGATAAAGTGTTTGTATTAATATTTTTGTGTAATACTTCTGGATTGTTTTCATAATATGTTTGTAGTGCTTGGGATTTAAGTGTAAAGAGCTTTTATTTTATAAATAGTTATAGTGCTTCCAATAATCTGTTATAGTGCTTTAGATATGCTGTAGCTTTGAATATCTGTAGTTATTGCTTTTAAATCTATGTGTATGAATTTGTGTATTTGGTGCTTTTAAAGTTTAGATGGAAGATTGTATTTTCTTGATAATGCAGGAACTTAAATCTAAGGGAATTAACAACGATCATACTTTGGCGTACCAAGTTAGTTGAAGTTAATTATACTTGTGATTTTACTATTTAAACAGAATGTTAAATGAAATATATGTTGCTTGCTTATTAAGGTTTTAGTTTCTATTTATCTTAACTAATCTTGTCGACCAGAGCCGCGTGGGGCCCGTTCAATGGTTGAAGCCGTACACTGATGAAGTCCTTGTTGAGCTTGGCAACCAAGGTGTAAAATCACTTCTGGCTATTCCAGTGAGGTATGCTTCTATGACTTTACAATTTTTAGATAATTACAAAAACTACCCACGAGGATTGGCCTAATTACAAGAAAAGACATCAATCGTCTTTCTAAATTCTGCAAATACCCCCTTAAAGTTTACAATCATGTTTCTATAGTGCTTGCAATCATGTTTTATATTTGCTATACATGTTATGGTTGGTACTGCTTCTGTTTTTTATGGTTACTGCTTTCATTCTATATAGATAGTGTTCAGGTAAAATAATAGTGTGTTTGCAGTTATTTGAAATATGTTTTGTAGTATTGGCTTTTGAAAAAGGATCCTAATTTTTCCAGATGAAAGGGGGTATTTGGATTGTGAGTTACTGCATTTAAAGACTATTACTATCAAGAATTTTGTACATCCAGGTCTTGTTGGTGAACCATTGCTAACGTTGGCTCGAATTCTGCTTGACAAGACTCCAGCATTGGAGAAGATGGTAGTTCATGTTAAAGGAATTTTCGTCGCATCATCTTCATCAGGACTTGCTTTGATCGAGCACTTGAAGATAACGAAAATGCTGCTGAGTTATCCGAGATCTTCCAAAAAAGCAATAATCCTTTTCAATTGATGTTCATTTGCTGCCAACCCCTGCAACTATGGTCTTGTTATTCTTAGCGTATATATTTCCTATTTTTTGTGTTTGGGATTATTCTTGTCATGTCAAAAAATAGATGATGGTACTTGGATATTCATTTTGCTTGATATTTGATTTTTTCATAAGGGGTAAATTGTGATATTTCTATGAATGTAAGATTATTATATATATATATATATATATATATATATATATATATATATATATATATATATATATATATATATATATATATTTAAAATGGTTTTTTGCTTATGAAGAGCAAAATTATAATATGGAAACAAACTGAGGTTTTTATAATTTTAAAATCTCCCTTTTTTGTTTTTTTTTTCCTTGGGATTTTGGACAACTTTCTCGAAGGGATCAAATATTGATGATGATTTGGCAAATTCCTCAACATAAATCACAACTTTTCTAAGATTGTCACCATTTTAAGCAGATTTCGGGCCAATTTCAACATTTGTTTACCAGCTGGATCTACAAAGTTTCGTTTCATCATTTGTTAGATGCAATAAGTTACAGCCTAGATCATCTTTTGCAGTTGGACAACAGTAGGATTCAAAAATAGAACAAAGACAATAAATTTAGGCTATAAACGAATTCAAACATCAAAATAACACTAATTAGACAACCAACATCATTTTTTAACTTTTAACAACTAATTTTATCCTGGATCATTTATTTATTTCTCAAGCACATCATCGACGAGTGTTTGGTAAACTCTTGGATATTCTTAGAGTGTTGGTAGACTTTAAACTCTTCAAAGTTGTTTTTAACTAGGGGTGTTCAAATTGAACTCAGCTGCAGGCAGTTTCGTGAAAAACAAAAGACAAAAATAGGTTTCGTTTAAAAATTATTGATGTCATTATCACAACTAGTTTTTTTTTTAACCCGTGCGATGCACGGGACATAAAGTTATAAAATAGAAATACAATGTTCTGATAGAATTAGAAACTAATGAATTATAACATATATAAATTGAATCACGCTATAAATGAGCGTTAAAACTATATATTAGTAATACATATTTGTACACAACATTATTGATCATGTGCTGTTTTGTTTCTATTATTTCGGAGATTTATAATTCTTCCGTGTCGTCGTCACCGCACACTAATATATTCAAATCTTTTTTATTGTTGACGCGGGAAACAATAGCATATAGTTGGTCATGACTGAACATGGAATTCTTCGGGTAAATGCGGCGTTCAAGAAGGCCTGATCTTCGCTCTTGTTTTTCGCTCAATAATTACATTTTTTCCCTCTTGTTTTTCGCTCAATAATTACATTTTTATTTGGTTTGTGTGGACCTATAAGGTTTTATGCCACAACATGAGTTAAGGTCAGTTAAATAATAAAAAAATTAAGATACACATATCTGACATATTGATATATGTGGTGTATGTATGTATGTATATGCACGCACACACACACACACATATGTATAATCAATCAATTATACATAAAATAAAATGTGGAGGCTAAATAAAATGTGCCTATAAACTTTACACATGCAATATAGTATGTCGATTATTAAAAAATATGAAATATCCTTCTTTAGGTGTCACCTACTAAGAAAATCATTGCCATGAAAGAAATTATAGAATAATTTTGGGCAATACTCAAAATAAATGGAAATGTATCCCTTGAAAAAAATAAAAGAATAAAGGACACTTTAAGTGCAAGACAATTTTAAATAATAAATAAATAACATTAATGATAATGATAATAATAAATGTCAATTTAATAATGATAATGATACTAATTAATGAGCAAGACTTAATTTTTTTATAAAACTATATATAACAAATGTATCCACGCATTTTTAAAGAAAAATAATAATTAAACCATTTCTCATTTAGTAACCAAAATTTAGATAAATTCCAAGTGGGATAGTTTTGACATTTATACTCATACTATTCCCTTTTCAAATTTGTATTCACAAAATGTTGAGTGGTTAAAATATCTTTTTATGTAACCACAAAGAAAATTTTAAAAACCTTTTATACTTTTTTTAAACAATAGAAGTCACATTCAACCTTCCTGAAACAAATGAAATGTAGAGTTTTCAATTTCCTCTATATATTCAATAATCAGAAATAAGTCTGGTATATCAGTCTTGTGTAAAGTACCAAAACAAATTTGAATCAATCGAAAATAAATAACATTTACAACTGCAAGCCTTACAATCTCAGATACCAAAATCTACATACAACAAAAATTACACACAATCTTATATTTGCAGAAAGATTCATGTCATGTCTAACGAAAAATTGTGTAGTCATTAATTATTTGATACAACTCAAATAACACTTATTTAAGGTCCCAATGACAAATAACGGTGTTCACGAAAATTTATATAGCACTAATACAAACAATGATAATACTAATTACTCCCTCTGATTCCATACCAAACCCTTCATCTTCAGTAGTGTAAATCAAAATAATAACTCAAATTTCTTTTATTCCAATAATATGAGAGTTCAATGAGATTGATGATTTGATTCTACACACTTATAAATAATTTAAAAAAAACCATATTTTAAATTTAAACACACTTATTAAGAATATTCTAAAAAAATATAAAAAATAAAACCATATTTTAGATTTAAACACACTTATTAAGGATATTTTACAAAACAATGAACCATATATTTATAACTCTACAATCATAAACCATATATGTGCAGTTCATAAGTCTTTTGTTGAATACATTTCAAATTAAAAAACGTACGAATTTTTGTTGAATACATCTCAAATTTAAAAAAATACAAATAATAAAAAAAATTCAATTAATATCAACCATCTACCATATAAATATAATATAAATATGTGCAGTTCATAAGTCTTTGTTGAATACATTTCAAATTAAAAAAAAAAAACTCAATTAATACCCACCACTCAGGTGGAGAAATAGGATATCAAATTCTTTCTACTATTAATTGACTTTAGAAATAATGGTGAGGGAGGGAGAATTTTATGGGATAAGGGGTCAAATCTTTTAACTAAAACTATATTTAATTGAAACAAATCGTTTATGCCAAAACGTCTCATATAATCAGATTCCAAAAATCTCTCGAGTTTAATATTATAAGAAAATGTATACAACCAAAAATAATAACTCAATTTTTTTTATCCCATAGATATGAGAGTTCAAACCTAGATTGATGATTTGATTCTACACACTTATAAATAAAAAAATAACCATATTTTGGATTTAAACATACTTATTAAGAATATTTTTTTATTGCAACACATTCATTAAGAATATTTTAAAAAATAATGAACCATAGTTTTCTAACTCTACAATCATGAACCATACAAGTACATGTGCAGTTCATAAGTGTTTTGTTGAATATATTTTAAAATAGAAAAAGTCTGAATCTCTGAATCTTTGCTGAATACATTTCAAATTTAAAAAACATGTACGAATAATTAAAAAAAAATCAAATAATACCAACCATCTATCAGGTGGAGAAATAAGATATCATATTATTTCTACTATTAAGCTGATTTTAAAACCTAATAAACCGATATATATATATATATATATATATATATATATATATATATATATATATATATATATATATATATATATATATATATATATATATATATATTCTCATTAAATGAAAATATAACAAATTAAACCATATAAATTTGCCACAATCAAGACGGACTTCCAGTCCATTTTTAGTTTTAATTGTTTTCAGTCGTTTTTTTAATATGTGGAGAAAACCAAAACCTCAGATATCATATCCTCGCAAATTCACAATGCAAAATAATAATAATAATAAAAAACCTATGTGATTTTTCTCACAATGTTTTTGTGTAATAAATTTGAACTTGTGCTATATGCTATATATATATATATAACAGTACTAGCTATATGAGGCAATTAATTTGTCTACCGCCAAAATTATT
>BMAC01000133.1:543813-567591 GCA_014905375.1 Phtheirospermum japonicum
TGATATGTCAGTTTGTATGTGATGATATATGAAAGTATAATGTGATGATATCTGAATGTAGAATGTGATGATATCTTAAAGTAGAATGTGATGATATGTCAGTCTGTATGTGATGTCATCCGAAAGTAGAATGTGATAATATCTGAAGTAGAATGTGATGATATCTGAATGTAGAATGTGATGATATCTGAATGTATAATGTGATGATATCTGAATATATAATGTGATGATATCTGAATGTAGAATGTGATGGTATCTGAAAGTAGAGTGTGATGCTATGTGAATGTTGAATGTGATGCTATATGAAATGTTGAATGTGATGCTATCTGAATGTAGAATGTGATGATATCTGAATGTAATATATGATGAGTTGTCTCAGTGTTATGTGATGATATGTGGTATTAATATGTGATTAATATTTGTATTAATCACATATTTTTGGTTTGTTTTATTTTTTTTTTGTCTTATGTAGTGAGTGGTGATAGTCAGTCAGCTGGGAGAGCAATGAGTGATGATGATTTGGTTGGCATTATAGTACATTCCGTTGACGAGGCTTATGATTTGTATAATGATCATGCGTTTATTCTGTAATTTATATACAAGTATTATAGTAAAAAGGCCGTGGAAAATCTACAGGTATTTATTCTGTAATTTATATATTATTTTTCTGTATTGTGGTCGTTTTTTCATTATGTTCTATTTCTTTTTCAGGATGGTATTTCTACATTTGTCGGAGACGGTTATATTGTGCATTCGAGTGTCGGTCCGACTTCGACTTCAAATTTCATAGTTGTTAGTCCAAATACGAGTTCAAAGCTTTCACCATTACCACATTCTTTAAGTTGTAGTTCTTTTAGTTAGGTTTTTTTAAATATATAACAGAATACAGAAATGGCTATTTTTTTTATTTGTGATATTGTTATCGTAATGACTATTTTTTATGAAAAGGTTTATAATTTTTTTCGTGAGTTTTTGTTAATTTGACTTCGTTTTTATCTTATTGTGAAAACAAACTATAGGTTTGTTTCTTACTCTTGGGAGGTTTTTTGTATCTATTATATTTTTATTAGAATTTATTTTAACAAATAAAAGGCTGGTGATTCAATTGTATAGATAGTGATATGTGGATGTGTATGTGATTATGTGTGGCTAGTATATGTGATGACATGTGGATGGTGTGTAGGATGATATCTGACCAAGATTAAGGATATAAAGTTCAAGTACTGTTTTAGGGTCAAGTTTTCCATATTAAAGTTTGGATTTTTATTTTAGGGTTTTAGTTTTAGTATTTAGTTTTTTTTTTTCTGATGTTTATGTTGCTAATATATGTGATGATTTGTGTGCTATATATGACAGAGATTCGAGATTCTTTTGTTATGATATGTACATCAAATATTTGATGATATGTTTTCAGTATTTTGAGATGATATGTGATGGTAATTTTTTGATTAATCAAGTTATGAGAACTAATATCATTAAAACCCAATAATACAAAAGATCAATACCAATATGAAAAGTTTTTCCAGCAGCAGCTTTAAGTCAAGCTGTCAATCCCAAATAACCACAAATTTCTGTTCCACAAATTTGATATTTTCTTCAATCCCTACAAATATCTCAACAACACACCAGTTTTTCTAACTTCTGACCTTTTTAGTGATTGTCTAAGAACATCAGTTCTCCACATCAAAACATCTAACACCATGTTTTACATCAAAATAATTCATTTCCAACAATACACCAGAATTCAAAACAATCTAATGACGATAAACAAAACGTCGTGCATCTTTTAACACTTGTTCCTTCCTTTCATTCTCCTCCATCATGATCATTGTGCAGCAGTACTTTGCTCTCAGGGTGTTCAACAAATCCTTATCCTATCAAAAAATAAATAAAAGAAATATAAATAAATATATACAAACAAATGGAAGGAAGAATAATATAAAATTAATTTACTATAATTTACTTTATCTTTTTGAATATGGAAACATCATCACAGACATCTTATAATTATCATCACAATGAACATGGAAATATCATCACAGACATCTTATAATTATCATCACAATGAACATGGAAATATCATCACAGACATCTTATACATATATCACACATAATATGCAAATATCATATACATATCATCACACAGAGTATGGAAATACCATCACACACATCATATAGTTACCATCACACCGAACATGGAAATATTATCACAGACATCTTATACATATATCACACATAATATGCTAATGTCATATACATATTATAACACATAATATTCTAATGTCATATAGCATGTTATCACACAGAGTATGAAAATATCATCACACAAACTATATAGTTATCATCACACTGAACATAAAAATATCATCACAGACATCTTATACATATATCACACATAATATGCACATATCATATACACATCATCACACAGAGTATGCACATATCATCACACACATCATATAGTTATCATCAAACTGAACATGGAAATATTATCACAGACATCTTATACATATATCACACAGAGTATGGGAATACCATCACACAAACCATATAGTTATCATCACACTGAACATGAAAATATCATCACAGACATCTTATACATATATCACACATAATATGCACATATCATCACACACATCATATAGTTATCATCAAACTGAACATATCATATACATATCATCACACAGAATATGCAAATATTATCACACAGAACACTCACATATCATCACACTGAACATGAAAATTTCATCACAAAACATATATATATTATCAAAAACTACAAAATCTGAAATTAAACTGAGAAATTTTAAGAAAATCATAGAATCGAAAGCATATAATTAAAATACAGATGAATCAACATCAATAATTTGCTAAACCCTAGATTCAAAAGAATCGGAAGTATATAATGAAAATATATTAGGGATTTTATGATGAATCAACATGATATGATGAAACATCAATAATCGACGCTGAAACAATTACCAGTTTGTGAAATAATGAAAGATTTATGAGAAAAAATCAAAAACTTACTGTTGATGGTTGGAGAAGATGAAAATCTTRGCGGAGAAGAAGAGATTTTGGTAGAGAAGATGAGATTTCGCCGGAGAAAATTGCTGAAAAAAATCGCCCGAGAAAATTGCCGAAAAAAATCGCCCGAGAAAATGAAAATTGACGGAATATGAAATCGCTGTTTTTTTCCTTCGTTTTGTGTGCTGAATGAGTGCTGAATTTGAAATCGCTGAAGTTGAAGAGGCAGATTTCTGGATGGAGAAGTTTTAGAAGCGCTTGGGGGACTGAACGAGTGAAATTGTAGTGGGCCCAAAAATTCTGAATTAGAACTGAAATTGGACCGGGTGCACCTTATTAGATGATTCAGGGTCCATGGTATACCCACTCGAAATTCTATAGGACTGTGAGTTAAATTAATAAAAAATTTATTGATTGAGTATATTTAGATATTTGAATTGTTTCATTTAATTTGTTTTCCATAAATAAAAAGATCACAATTAATAATTAGCAAATAAGTAAATATAAAACTAGGAAAGTAATGAACTTAACTAAAACTACTTATTAATTATGCAAAATTATATTTTTATGAGCAAATTGCACCTTACTTATTAATTATGCAAAATTATATTTTTATGAGCAAATTGCACCGTATAGACTTATTGTTTCCAAAGAACTTACCTCTGGACACGTAACGCCTAACACCACATCTTCAAGAGTAGGAAACTCAATACTTTGACTTTCTAATAGCTTAGTAATTAGAAGCATAAATTTAGTAACATCAACTAAATATGATTATATTTGAGTAAGTTAAGCAACCTGCAACCCAACACATTAGTGGCAGAATAGGGAACAATATCAGGTATAAGAACAAATTACACAGAGAAATAATCATTCCAAATCAAAGGATGTATATGAAAAGGTTAATATACTTGAGTATGTTTTACAACAATTTTCTTGAATTGAGTTGTCCTGTAGTCCTGCAATGTGTGACAAGTTCAAGAAGCACCCATTAACAGTCGAGAATCTTAGCCCTTTTCAAAACACAAATTTACACGAACCTATATACCCATAATTTCTTTCCAGGGCATGCAACTGTATCGTCTCCCATGATACGGGCGCTTTTTCTTTGAACCCACGAGTATTTGATAGCAAACTGGATTTGGCCACTGTAATCAGGCATCTAAACGTGGACTTTGATGTTCTCAGCGCCATCTGACTTGTTCCGGAGACAACAATTGTCCTATCCTGATGTTTTACGACCCTAAGACTTGAGTAGAACTCACCACCCTGTCTTCCCACGTTATCCGAAGGGATCTCATGCTTGCTACCATTTGTTGCAACAATCCTATCATCATCCGACCCATTCACAATTCTCTTTGCTTCGCTCGAAAATCCAATAGCTCGCCATGCATCAGCAACAAGCTGTATAGTTTTCTTCTGAGGACGAACACCATTCTTCTCCATAACTTGAAGAAACTCTTCTGCTATCCATGGCTGTTTGGCTTCTCCATATCCCCAAATAATAGTGTCAAAAGTCTTCAAATTTGGGGGCACGTCCATTTCACACATCTTCTCGTACATTCTGAGAGCACATTCCATTTTCCCAGCACTGCACCATCCGCTGATGATGGTAGTGAATATTACAACATTAGGATAAACTCCTGATTCGACCATGAGTTTCAAGAGTCCCTCAGCTTTCTCAGGCTCTCCAGCACGCACATAGCCTTTCGCAAGAATGCTGAATGCATGGATGTCAGGTTCAATACCAGCCTTAGCCATGTCATCAAATATTTCTTGGCACTTGTCCATGAGTCCGATGGAACTCCAAGCATTCATAATGGTGCTGAATGTTACTACATCAGGTTTTACCCCAAATTCCTCCATCAAAGTCAGTGTCTGTGCAAACAAGAACATGTTTACAGAATTTCACAGAAATAAATCGTATAAGGTGAGATAAAGATAAAAAGAGTGTCTGTAAACCAAAATATAGGTTTAGACGGATAGAGAAAGCTCAAAGAGTCGGAACATTTTGCAAGTAATTTATAGTGCTATGCGAGACATTATATCTAGTCCTAAATTTCATCGTGATTGAACACTCCTGGCTGCTATTTAGACTCATCGTTTCAATTGAATTTGGCAAAGCCTGAAGGTCATTTACCAAGAACCAAAGCAACTACATGGATCACAGCTATTGAAACATTAGTAACATTCGGCCACAATCAGGATGAATTTAAAATTTCAAGTTTCACTAAAAATTGATTGCTTTAATTGTGAGGCATACGCCGAATATTCTAAGGGAGGCCAAAACAGATTAAACCAAACGGCGATGAAATTGAAGCAAAATGCATGGGAAGCAGTTACAGAATCGTTCTGACATTATTTTGCCAGCGTAAGAACTACCCCTCTTCTTAACTACAAAGTAAAGCAAGCATAATTAATTATTTATTAAATTTAACTTATTCCATTCAAACTAGTGGGTGGACATCAATTAAGCATCAAAGTGATCCATGCAAGAGATAAGCATTATGTTGACTCATTCCATACTGATATTCCAAAGGAATAGCATATAACCTACTTCCTATACATGACACTGATATCATAAAAATACATACATATGTGTGTGTGTGTGTGTGTGTGTGTGTGTGTGTGTGTGTGTGTGTGTACACACCTACACAACCTCTAAGCGCTAACATGTATCATGGCATTGCATTAATTGTAATCAGGTCAGCATTCGTAAAACCCTACCTCATCTACCCCATCAGGGTCAGAAATGTCCAGAAATCCTTTTATAAGAGAGTTGAAAACAACAAGATTTGGATGCACTCCGAGATCCTTCATTCTATACAGGAATCGCCTAGCATCTGTCATGTTTCCTTCTCTGCAGTAACCATTTACAATAATACCACATGTGCGCTCATTTGGTTCCACCTTACCATTTTGCATCTGAAGAATCATAGCTTCAGCTCTGTTGGTTTCTCCTTTCTGCGCGTAGGCCTTGGCAATTGTGTTATATGTCACAGCATCAGGTTTAACTCCAGCTGAAACCATTCCATAGACTACAGTCCATGCTTTGTCAATATCACCCTTGTTACACCACGCTCGCACAAGGATATTGTAAGTCCTGTCATTGGGCTTCACATCTTCTTGTAACATGATATCCAATAGTTTTAAAGATTCTTCAGGCTTACCTATGATTCCAAATCCTTTAAATAAGGTGTTAAATGTGCTAGTTGTCGGCTTACACCCTTTCTCTCTCATTTTCTGGAATATCTTCATTGCCTCTTTCATATTCCCAGATTCAGAGAAGGCGTTGATCATTGCATTGAAGAATATTGAATCAGGTTGAAGCCCATTCTGTTCCACCTTGGAAAGCAGAGAATGGATGGACTTGAAACGTTTCTGGAGTGTTAGAGCAGCCAAAACAGTAGTGTATGTTACAAGAGTCGGCCTGTGTCCTTCTTTAGTTAAAGCTTTAAAAATGAAATGCACTTCACGAGCTTTTCCCCTCCCTATTAGAATATTCATCAACTTGGTTCTCGAGCGAACCGTTTGGCAACCATTGTTGCTCAAGCAAATAGGGCAGGAGGATTCATTTTGAGAACTTAATGAGTCTGAAAAGGAACGTATTTGCTTCACTTGTACGTGCGGCTCCTGAACAAACAACACATAGTGGACAAAAGATCAACACTTGTAACATTTTTCGAGATAAGCTAACAATAACAAACTTTGATGAAGGTTAAGATACTAAAAGTTTCATTTCAGATAAGGCTTGTCAGGAAAGCAGATGACTGTTAAAGCTGTAAAATAGAAAGGTTCATGCACCCTAAGATTCATTCTGCCGAAGATTAGCAGTTGAAGTACTTTGCAAGAAGATAAGTCAAAATTCAGCAGATGACATGATTCGAGAATTATGAGATAAATTCTTTCACTGTCGATCAAGATTATCTGGCCAAAATGCAGAGCGATTTATTATATTTTGTACCAATTGAAAAAAAAAAAAAGAGCAAGCTGGGTAGACCTGGACTATTTTTATTTTGTTTTTGTTCAAAATAAAAGGTTTGAATTTGAAGCATCAACCCAAATTCTGACTAGGCCTGTGTTTAAAAGTAAAATAAAACCATGAGACTGGATTTACTGTTTCATGCTCTTGCACCGTGGCAAGGCAAAATCGATCGATATGACCCAACCATTACATACTGAAGTTGACTAAATCTGAAAACTAATAATGCCTTCAACACGACAAATAAATGCATTGTCACAAGTATTACCATTGTTTTTGAAGCTTGAACTTTTGAGCTGCTCATCATGGCGCCATTCTGCTGCTTTCCTACTGTTATCGAGTTGGTCGATTCTCTACTACAGTCTCCCATATGTTTTGCCGATTCGTCGAGCAATGTACAAAGCTGCTATGGCTAATGATTTCGCATACTACAAAGAAAGCCAACCATCACTCAACAAAGAACTCAATATATAGTAATATTCTCAATGAATTTTCAACTCAGATCCGTTTGGTCAATCTCAAAATGTGGGTTGTCATTTTAATTCATACCAACAACAACAAAAAAAAAAGGTGCAGATTATTTGGGCATGTTAAGTTACCACCTCGTTCGTTTAATATTGAATGACCACCTTATCTAAACGCTCAAGTTGTTAAAGAGATGAGACATTTAATATTAATTGCTCTAACATGGCACAATATGGGATGCGCTATCAAAATCAGCTAAAAGAATATTATCATCACCTATGGTGTTCGCTTCTTCCATATCTGAAGTCCAAGAGAAGCCTAATAATAATTAGCAAAATACAAGAATAGAGGCATAATTAACAACCAGCATAAGAAAAAATTAAAAACATCAAAGCATTATGGACAGGCGAAGCTAATACTAGATTGCCTCGATCCTATGAAAAATCATTATCTAATAAAGTAGATCGCGATTAGAAACTAGTAATGCATAAGTCGACACTACTTGTCAATAAATATAAAGCGAACCATATTAATTAAATAACCAGAAGTTGTAAGATTTTACTGCAGAAACCTAGAAATTAACAACATTCCATAGAAATAAAAACCCACAAGGCAAAATTCAGTACTCACATGGCGGAAAATAGAGAAAGAAATAGTCTGGAGGAGATGAAGGAATTTGCATGGAGTGCAGCATTGCGAATGTGCACCTAAATGCAGTTTTGTCTTGGAGCAATGGCATTTCAGTTGTTGGAGCAATCTTATCCACATAATATTATCAAGAGGATTGAGACATGAGAAATAATAAGATCTAAAGGCAGTTTTCTCTTAGTGCAATGCCATTTCAGTTGTTGGAGCAATCTTATCCACACAATATTATCAAGAGGTCATAGAGATCGAGACATGAGAAATAATGCGACAAAAAAATTAACTTGAAAAAAAAAATAGATTGTTGAGCTCCGTCTTAACCGATACGAGTGACCTACGAAATAAAATCTAAGAAGATGGCTTAAGAATTTAAATTCTCTATTTATAAGATTATAAAAATAATTTTAATTCATAATCTCGTGATAATTGAAGTTATAAAATAAGAATTTTCAGAATAACTAGTATTATTACTTTTCATAATTTAATAATAACCATAAAAATTTATTCTTATCATGTTATCGACCTGTCAGGCCCCATAACCAAAAAAACCACATTATCATATACACCGAAACCTATAACCTTCTGCTTTTTTTGTAATTTTTTTACCATTTAGAGTCGAATCGATTTTTGATGTCGTATCAGATAGTCCCTCACGTTATAACTAATTGAGGTACGAAATCAAGTAACATATAAAAATAAAGAATTTTCTTAAAGAAACATTACAATTATTTTCATGACCTTCAGCAATTTATTCAACACATAAAAAATCATGTATCCCTGATATCATATTTCACCCATGACCATAACAACATACCATTTATCAGACCTAAAATAAGTCGATCACAGACCACAACTATAACCATAAATCATAAATCATTACAGACCACAACTATAACCATAAATCATAACTCATTCATCTAACTTAAAACATGTCGGTCGAAACCATAACCACAAACCATAAACCATAAACAATTTATTCGACTTAAAAGATGTCCATCCATGTACATATAACCATTTTCGACCTAAACAAGCGTCGAGCAATAACATATCCATAACCACACAATTTCTGACCTACAAAAGTGTTGGGTCATACCATATCCATAACCATACAATCTCTGACCTAAACAATCGTCGGGTCATAACCATAAACCATTTCATAAAATCATAAATCATCTCCTACCTAAATAAGCATCGGACCATAACTATAAAAATCATAACCATAAATCATTCATAAAACCATAAACCATCTCCAACCTAAACAAACGTCGGACCATAACCATAAAATTCATAACCAAATAAACTTTATCAAATCAAGTAAACAATATTAAATTAACCAACTCATATAAACTAAATAAATCATATAAAACCAAACAAACCCTATTAAACCAAATGATTTAGCTAAACATATAAACCATATTAAACTAAATAAATTTGCTAGTCCCCCATATTTAAGCTAAATAAACCCAATAATAATATTAAATCAAATAAACCAAATCAAGTAAACCTGTTGATCCCTCATATTTAAGATAAATAACCATATTAAGCCAAACCCACCCTATATTACTAGTTAAGCAGGCAATTGTGATTTCCTGCTTCCATGTGTCTTTCTGCCTGCTTTTTCTTTGTTTTTGTGTCTGGTGTTTTTCTTTTATTTATTTATTTTTGCTTGCGTGATTTTTTTTTTCCTTTTTCTCTCTCTTAAGTCTGTATTCATATGAAAGTGATAAAAATAAGAGATCATGAAAATAATCTTAACTCTTTCTCCATAAGATTCGTATGCCTCATGATCTCATGATTGAAGTTATGAAATAAGAATTTAAATCCCTTATTTATAAGATTATTTAGACTTGTCTACTAACCAATAGGATTCCTTCATAAGATGAAAATAAATATCTTAATTATACTCAATTTTCATAATAAGAAAATATTCTCATACTAGGATTCTTAGTTTTCATAATTTCATAATAATAATAAAAATTTATTATTACCATATTATTGACCTGCCTAGGCCCCATAACCATATAAAACCACATTACCATATACGTCAGAACCTATAACTTCCACCCTTTTTGTTACTTTCTTACCATATATAGTCGAGTCGATTTTTGATGTCGTATCAGGAAATACTTTTATTACCATTATACATCCAAATAACTAGAGTTAACATGCTAACTAACTGGATGTGTGCACTTATCTCTAAATAGCTACTTGACCCATATTTTGAGTCAAGTCGACCAGCCAATATAGGTCGTTGATTAGAGCTAGTATGAAAGGCACTTTCATGGCCCAAATTCCTTCACGTAGCATCTAATCCGTACAACTTACTAAGATCAACTCTATAAATATGCACATCATTCCACGCATTATGATAACACGTCTTTTCCTACTTACCTCACTTTCTAACTTTTTAATACCTCCTAAGTCTGTTTCTGACTTAAGTATCGGAGGGCCTTAGCTTGGGTTATCCCTAGCTAGCCTAACGGGTTCTCTTTTGCAAGATTCCCTTGAACTAAAGTATCTCACCTCACCCAACCAGTAAAGCGAGGTTCCCTATCTCGTAACTCAGCTAACGAAATTAGGTACATATGGTTATTTACTTAATAAGTTGGCGTCGTCTGTGAGAAATTCCGAATGTACAACTAGATATGAAGGAAACACCTACCAAGAAGAAGGAAACATCACCTCAAGATGCGTGAACACCTAGTAAAGCAGGAGAGCCACTATATATGGCTTCAACATCTCTTTCCCACGACTTCCAAGAACAAACATTTTGGGGAGAAGATGACCCTATGGTAAATATGAGGAAAAGCGATCTGGAAAAGCTTTTCAAAAAAATGTTTGAGGAACGAGAAAGGAAAAGTAAGTAAACTGCTCGTCTACCCACACCCTCTCGGGAGGTCTCGCGAGTGGAAGGACTAAATGAGGACGGTAAAAAGGAGGAAGAAGTTGAGGATGTATCTAGTTAGGTTAACAAGCCTTCGATGAGGCGACATGAGGAAGATCGTGTGGATCAAAAGTTCAAACCAGGAGATATAAACGAGCTCATCAAGCAGATGGAGGAAGTAACCCAAAAGTTTGATGAATTGAGGCAAAGGGGAGCTGTGACCTCTATTTTGCAAAAGGGGATCTCCTTTTTCGCATGAAATCTTGGCTGAGGTTTTTACCTCAAAATTTAAGATCCCCGTCCTCCCAAAGTATCAAGGTAACAGTGACCTTCAAGAACATCTAACGGCTTACGAAAATGTTATGCAATTATACGGACAGTCCGATGCAATGAATGTTAGAATCTTTATTACTACTCTCAAAGATAAAGCACAAGAATGGTTTACGGCACTCCCCATGAGTACGATAGTTAGTTATGAGTAATTGACACGAGATTTCCAATTTGCTAGCCAGAAGCAAGCTAGAATATCAGCGACCCATTTATTTACGATCCGACAGGGGGCGAGGGAGTCTCTTCGAGAATTTATTTATAGGTTCAAAAGCGTTGGAAGTGCAAGATATGCTTACAAAAGAGACCATTAGCTTCAGCCCTTGCCCGCGAACCTCCTACGGACAAGGAACATTTAATGTAAATAACTTAACAATATATTTTGGAAGAGGAGATGAATGCACTAAAAGATAGGGAATGGTCTCAACCAGGATATGGCCCAAGGGAAAGAAGATCTTTGAGAGAGACTTCGACTTAGGTCTGAGAAAGACCTTGATCGAGGGTTGGATCAAGATCAGGGGAGGTCAAGAAAATACGTCAAGTATACATTGTTAAGAGTTCCATGAAGAGAAGCCTTGATTTCAATTGAAGGGTCTAAAATGATTCAATGGCCTAAGAAGATGAGTTCAACCCCAGGAAGGAGAGACTCTAACAAATTGTATCATTTTCATAAAGACCATAGGCATGATACTGAAGATTGTATCCAATTGAAAGATGAAATATAAAGGCTCATGTAACAAGGGTTCCTACAAAATTACATTATAAAAAATGAACGAGACCCTCCAAAAAAGCTCATAATGCTCCAAGGTGACGCTCGCTTGTACCTCAAAGGTCTTGAAGTCGTTCTAGGGATTGTATAAATGCAAGATAAAGCGGGATCATCCACAAGAATGTCTTGGGTGAAGAATATCTAGAGAGGATTATAACTTACTTGTGCGAAGAGTGATACAAGTGATTGCATGAGGCCCAAGGGGAGGGGATACCCAAAGTGAAAGAAGAAAACACATTAGGGACCTCACTCACCGGTCGCGGGGGTGGAGTTTGCAAATAATAAACATTAAAAAAAGGGGAACCTATCACTTTTTATAGTCGAGACCTCACTGGAATTGAAACTGGGCATACCGATGTGCTGGAGATCACCATGGATATTGCTAATTTCGCGGTTCAAAAAGTTTTGTTGGATAACAAGAGATCGACGTATATTATTTTTACGAGTGTCTTGACAAGAATGAAATTAGACGTTATTGCCTTACACCTGGTAGATACGCCTTTCACATGATTGGGGGAAGTGAGGTGGTACCTTTGGGGGCCATAGACCTCCCTACTTCATTCGGAGAGGCACCTTTAGGAAAGACAGTAATGATAAAGTATTTTGTTGTGGATGCCCCCATTCGCTTACAATATGATTTTAGGGCGACCCGGACTCAATAAATTTTAGGCTATCGCATCTCCTTACCACGTAAAAATTAAGTTCCCTACAAAAGAGGAGATAAGAGAGGTGTGAGGCAATCAAAAGGCATCTAGAGAACGTTATCATCTCTCTCTGAAAAGGAGAAAGAAAGTAAGGGAGGTGTGAACCACAATACATAGAGCCATGGATGAGGAAGTAGTTTTAAATAAGAAAGAAAAAGAGAAGCTCAAGAAAGCTAGAACCATGGCTGAATATTGAATTGAACCCTAAAAAACATACAAGGTGGTGGAGTTGGAGCCTGGTAACCTTGAGAACACAAAAATTGGGTCCCAAATGGATTCAAATTTGGAGCTTATGATAATTAAATTTCTTAGGGAGAACGTGGATATTTTTGCTCGGGAGGCTTCTGATTTCCAAGGTATCAATTCAAAGGTCATGGTACACTACTTAAATGTGGACTTGGTGGTTGAACCAGTAAGATAGAAAAAAAATGGTGCTTCTAGGGTGAGAAATAAGATCATTGAGAATGAAGTGAACAAGCTCTTGAAAATAGTGTAAGTTGTGGAGATTCAATTCATAAAATGGTTTTCGAATGCAGTTATGGTTCCAGAGAATGAAGGGAAGAGGATGTGCATGGACTTTACTGACCTCAACAGGCATGTCCGAAAGACCACTACCCTCTACCTCGGATCGACCTTTTGGTGGATTCTACGGCTGTGTGCGCCTTATTGAGAATGATGGATGCTTTCCAAGGGTATCACCAAATTTTTATGGCGAAGGAGGATCGTGATAAAACCTCATTCGTAACAGAAAAAGGAGTTTACTACTATTTAGTGATTCCATTAGGCTTAAAAATGCAGGAGCTACATACTAAAGACTTGTTAACCTAATGTCAAGGAGGATATATGTAGGACGATTGGATTATATGTGGAAGACATGGTTGTGAAGAGCATAAAGGAGTAGGACCACTGAGATCATTTAACGAGAGGCCTTCAAGATTATGCAAACTTATGGGATGAAATTGAATCCATCAAAGTGCGCATTTGGAGTTAGAGGAGGAACGTTCTTGGGTTTATAGTGCATGAAAGAGAAATTTAATTCTTAGCTAGGGTCACTTAGAATGATCAACAAGGTATAACAGCTCACAAGAAAGATAACCTCCTTAAATAGGTTTACCTCAAGGTCGGCCGATTGGAACCTCCCAATTCTTTTAGCCCTGAGGAATATGAAGATTTTTAAATGGGTGGAGGAATGTGAGCAAGCCTTTGGAGAGCTAAAAACATATTTGATGACACATTCCGTATTGTCAAATCCTGAAAAAGGTGAGCTATTGTTCTTGTATTTAACGGTATCAAGTAAGGCGGCGAGCTCGGTCTTGGTACAAGATGATAAAGGAATCCATAAGCCCACTACAAAAAAAAAGTGACTTAAAGTAACACAAAATTGTAGCACTTTTTATATAAGATACTTTTTGTAACACATGTTATATTGTAATATTTATGTAACACTTTACAAATATGCAACACTTCTATGTAACACTTTTAATTAGGTAACACTTTTTGAGTAACACTTTTTTTGTTAATTTCTTTTTACATAAATTTGTATCACTTTAATTCAATAATAATTTAAGTAACACTTTGATTTAATTAGTTTCTAACACTTTTAAAACTCAGTTCGCAAATACAATATTATGACACTTTAAGATAATATATAAACAAATTTAATTTTGTAAAAAAATATTAATTTTAAGTTGAGTAAATTACTTATATTTAAATAAGATATTGCATTATTGAAAAAATAGGTGAAAGCATTCAAATATTCAAACCCAATAGTCAAAGACCCTAAATAAGAATTAAGAAGTAATTAATTCCTCAAGCCCAGTATCAAGACCCAATATCACAAAACAGGTTCTAAAATGAGGGAAGGAAGAAAATTATAATAAAACAGGTTATAACTGAGGGAGGATGGAAGAAAATTATAATAAAATAAAATAACATATGTTTATTAATAATAATAGACCCATCTAACTTTTGTAAAGGGACATAAAATAAAAACATATAAACAAATTTATTTTTGATGCTGCTTGGTCCCAAAGGGTAGAGATCGCAAGATGAAATTCTTAGAAGCTTTAGAAAACACACGAACATTGCCCATGTTCTCCTTTGCAAAATTCATCTTCAATTTGCTGCCTACAACAATTTATCTTTGGTGCCGAAACCCCCCCACATATCCATATCCATATTCCACTTCGCGACAGTTAACACAAAGTATAATTCTTTTCCTAATCTTAGGTTTTTACAGATGGCAAGGGAGTTTAGGATTGTTCAGAGTGATTAATCAACAAACTTTACTAAATAGACACAGGTGTGAATCTCAATCTCCATAGAAGTATGTTTATAATTTTGTGAATTTATGATATTGCATTATTTTTGTGGATTTTTGGTATTGCGTATTTTTATAATCTACATAAAGTTTTGGGCTTTCGATCTTTTTGCAGTAGCGTCCATGGAGCAAATACAGAAGATGTTCGATAAAATACCAAAAAGAATAAAAAGTTTAATTTATATCTAATTCTGAGGTGCTTCACATGTATAATTTCTTCATGCTTTGTTATTAGTTATTTGCTATTGTGGAGTCTATTTTGTCAATTGATAGGTATCCCAAAGAACAACAATGAAACCAAGTTCTAGTTTATGACAGTGTTGTACAAGTAATTTCTAGTTGCTAGTATCTTCTTTTGTTCCCCTAATATATATAGTTGTTAATTGATAGCTTCTAGGCCAGATATTAGTTTGTATTCAAGCCTGTCAAACTAATATTGGGATTATGCTATCAAACTAACTGTTCCATTAGTTTGAATTATTGGAAAGTGAAGTAGCTGGTAGAGGATTAAAAAGGCAGGATTTACATTATATATTTGTACTTGATATAATTCAAGAATGTGATAATCGAGTCTTTTGTGTGATAACGATGGTGTTAAAATTAATTTTAAAAAATCTTTTTTAAAAAAAGAAAGAAACTTAAATAATTTGAGAAATAAGAACTTGGAAGCTAGGATCACCTCTAAATTTCAGATAGAAGTAATCACTTTTTTTCTTTTTTTTTAATAAAGTTAATGAGAACCAAAAGGCAATTTGGTGTTTATGTGCATTTGGTGATCAGTTGAGGTGACATTTCTTGCCTTTTTATGATCTTGTAATTGGCAGAGAATGCAAGATGTTTCCCAAGAGATCAAAAGAGTAAGGGCGCAAATGGAAGAAAATGAGCAGTTATCTATTCTTATGCAAGGGCTCCGGGGTCAAATTTGAATGACATGTTATTTGCGGACAATAATATCAAGCTTCGTCTTGTTGAGGTTGGTCACGTTAAATTGGTCCTTATTTGGATCGTCTCTGTCTTTATTTCTATTGTTATACTTTCAAAAGATTGTGTCGTGTCTAATGGACCCAACCATACTGATGACTCAAATACCGCAAATAAGTCGACTTTGTCTTTTTTAATGATCATTAGCACTAATTTGCACTATGAATCTCGTTATTGATTATCGAGTTCAATACTTCAAATTATTTAAGATATAAAGTGTCTTGGTTTGATTCGTAATTGTAGAATATTTTTAATTTGAATCAACCTGCATAGATATTTTGGTCCGTGATAAACGATGCCATTGCTTGTGTTCCTCTAAGTATATGCAGTGATATTTAGTTCCTAGAATCTTACACTCACTTGTGTAAGAAATTTGAAACAATGTTGTTGGTGATGATGCGTGTCTTACCATGTTAATACTCACATATTCTTTTCTTCTTTTTTTAAGCCAAAACATCAATTTCCCATGCCTTTTGATATATATATCATACACTTAATGTTACTAGCTAGTAATACTCAGAATATTCTAAATTGTTAAAGAATTTAATAAAATATGATCAATGTTAATTTTCACATTCTTTTATTTGTTGAAACTATGTGCTCGATTTCAAACTTTTAATATTGATGATATGAACCGTTTCAGGTTGATGAGAGTAGTGAGTATTAACCACTTGTGTATGATCCTGATAGCATTGCTGCTCAATGAGGAAAGCGCCCACGTGTTGTTGCTACCCGTATTGTTCAGTTAATGTCTGTTGTTGGATGATTTCTCTCTCGTCTTGTTTTGGATCTTATAATTAATAAGATAAAAGAGGTACTATTCAGCATCATCTATCTACCACCTTACATCAATCTTGTTTACTCTTATCTGATCGAATATCACTACATCAAATTGTAATTAATTGAATCATATTTTTATTACAACTAGTTTTTGTTCTTAATTTCTACGCAGAATGAGGTCGCTCGAGTTATCGAATTGAGGGAGATAGTTACCTCTTTGGGCCCCGCATACATTAAACTTGGGCAAGCACTGAGCATCCGGCCCAATATATTATCGCCTACTGCAATGACTGAGCTACAAAAGCTTTGTGATAAGGTGACAAAGTGATATTTTTTATATTTTGTGAATTAAATTTTAAGTTGCATGATTAAACTCTTCCATTATGTTTGTAGGTCTCATCATTTCCAGATGATGTGGCTATGGCTCTTCTTGAAGAGGAGCTCGGACAGCCATGGAAAAATACATATTCTGAACTTTCTCCTTCTCCTATTGCTGCTAGTAATCTCAATGGATTTTTAAGAATTATACTATCTTATGTGTAATTTTATATTCTTACTTAATCGAACTACTAAAGATTGTGTACTTTCTCATCATCCCTTGGCCAGGTGTATAAGGGCCGACTAAAAGAAAATGGGGATTTGGTAGATGTGAAGGTACATAAACCTTTCGTTTTCGAGACTGTGACCGTCGATTTGTTTATAATTAGGAACTTAGGTCTCGTTCTTCGTAAATTTCCTTAGGTACATATTTTTCCTTTTTACTGTTGTCTCGTGTTACCTGTGAAAGAGATAATGAACTGTGGTGTTTAAATTTCTTTCAGGTCTCTATTGATGTTGTCTGATTGGTGGACGAATGGGCTGCACGTTTCTTCGAGGAGCTTGATTATGTTAACGAAGGAGAAAATGGGACATTATTTGCTGAAATGATGAAGAAGGAACTTCCTCGGGTAGTTTTGCCGAAAAGAAATTTATTAATATAGTAAAATAAAAGAGAATAATCCAACAATTTTTTTTTAAATCTAGTTTATGGGTAGTTGTGCCACATACCAAAAATACACAACACGAAAGGTTCTTACGACTCAATGGATAGAAGGAGAAAAACTTTCACAAAGTACAGAAAGTGATGTTGGAGAACTTGTAAATGTCAGAGTCATATGCTACCTGGAGCAGGTAATTTCTGATGTAATTAATTATTAATATTTAGGAAATTTAATTAAGTAGTTATCTTATCTAACTCACTTCAATTTGAGTCTACAGCTGCTTGACACGAGTTTCTTCCATGCTGATCCACATCCAGGAAACTTAATTCAAACTCCTGATGGAAAGCTGGCTATACTGAATTTTGGTGAGATACTTATGCATTAGTATTAGCTTTTGATAGCATAGCTTCGAACGTTGAATATTGACTGGTGTTGAACTTGACAGTCTTGACTACAAAATTGAAAGATGATCAGAAATATGGCATGATTGAAGCTATCGCTAACCTCATTCATCGGGATTATGCTATCAAACTAATAGCAAAGGAGAAAAACCAGATAACTAGTTCTGGTTGTGTTTATTCAACTTAATGTAATTATTGACATTTAGATATTGTGCTATTTGTTCATTGTGAATTTTTTTTGTGGACTACTTTGTTGTAAATATTTTTAGAAGCATATTCATATATTTGTTTATCATTAGTTTTTCGTTAGTTTTATTGATTGGATGTTTATACATGCACATTACTATTTTATAAATAAATAGTTCGTAATGGAGAAAAGGAGATAATTGAAAACAAAAAAAAAAAGCGTGTGTAGTTTAAAAGTATTACATAATATTTAATAAAGATAGTGATACGATTACATATCATTATTGATAGATTTATAGTGATACGATTGGTGGATAAAATGTTATCATAAGTTGAAAATTACTACATAGAAAGTGATACATTTTGTAGAAAAAGTGTTACCCAAAAATTATATGTAACACTTATAAAATGCTTACTACATAGAAAGTGATACATTTTCTAGAAAAAGTGTTACCCAAAAATTATATGTAACACTTATAAAATGCCACTTAGTAGTATTACAAATGAAATTTTAAATGTAAAACTTCATAAAAGTGATACTAAAGGCCATATAAGTGTTTGTTAAAACTTAAGGTAGCACGGGCAACTGTAGCACAAATCAAAATGTTACCTATATATTATCAATAATAACACGTTTTGTCTATTAAATAACACTTTCTTGGTCAGTAAGCTACTCTAAGGCGCTGTGGAAAGGTACTTGGAGGCAGACAAATTAGCATTAGCTTTAGTGGTGTTGGCTAGAAATTAAAACCTTACTTTCAATCCCATTAAGTCATTGTTATAACCAACCAACCATTGAGGCAAATATTGGGAATGCTAGAATTATCAGGTTGTTTAGTAAAATGGTATGTAGAATTAGGTGAGTTTGATATAAGGTATTATAACAGAGTAGCTGTCAAATCTCAAGTGTTGGCAGATTTCATTAACGAGGCTACCATTTCCAATCCATTAATTTACAAAGAAGAGGTGAATTGGTTGTTGAAGGAGGTGTCGGAATCCTATTGAAGGACCAAATTCCTTTGAATTGGAAATGGCACTTTGTTTGGTGTTCGACGTGTCAAAGATTGAAGCTGAATCTGAGGCCTTGGTGGTCAGGATGAAGATAGACCTAAAGTGTAATGTCAAGAGGTTAATAGCTTATAGAGACTCCCAGTTAGTATTTACGTAGGTCTAATGTTCTTATGAAGCAAATGACAGATCTATGATGGAATGCTTGAAGAAAGTAATTTAGTTGAGGAATAAGTGTGACATTTTTGAATTGCATCAAATACCTAGGAACAAAAATAGCCAATCCAACACGGGAGCTCATTTTCTCAACTGTGATAACAAGAATAAGCTCTAGGAAAGTAATCATGTTAGTATCAAAGTGTTCGAGTTTAGAGGAGGATGAAGGCTCGGTGGAGCAATACTCAGACAAGGCCTTAATGTTGCACATTGGAACCTCGGTGAACTAGATGGAGAAAATTTGAAGGCCTATGTGAAGTGATTCAAGCTTTTGTGTTGCCTACTTATGAAAATTTGTCAAAAGATCAATAGCTTTCCCGCAAGAGAACGGGGTCGCGCGTAGTTTGGCAACTTGACTCGAGTCGTCTCTCGAGGAATATACAATCGGAAATCTCAAACAGTTTGTTCAATTCAATATCACATACATGGGGGGGGGGGGGGGGGTTGATTGTTTTGATTATCTAAGAATTTAAAACGCAAGAACTATGATTAAAACTAGGAAATTGAATTCAGCTAGTTGAACTTATAAACTAGAGAAATTATTCTAAGAACTTTAAACAAGATCAACTAGCATAAAATCAAGCGATTATCAAGAACGAAATGCAAATGAAACGAATTAACTAACAAGAATTATAGCCAAGCATTAATTAAATTAAAGATTACGTATTCAATGCCAAAACTATCTAGGGTTCTAAGCATTAACAAACTCAAAAACAATTAATGAAGAATAACTACTTAATTGCATAAATTAAACTATGAAAATGAATAAAAGGTTTAGAGTACTTATTAAACTAGAAAGCGTAGTAAATTCTCCAGCTACTCCGGAGAGGTAATTGATCTTGGTCGAAGAACGGATCACGAGCGGACGGTTGGAGCTTGACGATCCTCGAATCTTCGATCTCGATCAATTGGTGTGATATGGAGGCGGGTGGTGTTGTTCTCGAGCCAAGAGATCGAGTATTCAGTGTATATGGGTTGGAGTGTCCTTGACCTTTGAAGGGTATTTATAGATTCCCTTGACTTGAAGCATAAGAAACCCTAAAATTCCCGATTCTGGGCCGGGTCGACGGTCGACGGTGCGTCGACTGACGCGTGCTGGATGCTCGGCGTCGGTGCTGCCTGGCGCGCGCGTCGGCTGGGCGGGTGCGTCGACGGTGTGCGTCGACATCGACGCTTCAGCAAGTAGCATCGACATAGGTGCGTCGACATCGACGCTTCAGCAAGTAGCGTCGACGTCGTCGACATAGGTGCGTCGACATCGACGCTTCAGCAAGTAGCGTCGACGCTGCGTCGACTGACGCAGATCATGGCTCGCATCGACGGAGCGTCGACGGTCGCCGTCAGTCGACGCGGCTGCGCGTCTGCCTCCGTCTTCTTCTATCTTTTTGCTACTCGTTCACCGGAAAGTCTGTTCTTCATTTATCGAACATCAACTTCATCTAATTAGGCGCTGAACTCGTCCGGTTACTTAGCTGTAAAGTGAAAAACCACAAATAATCACTTATTTGCATCAATCTAGGTCAAAACGCGGTAAAAATAAGCTGAGAGTACAAATATACGAAAATAGAGCTTAAACTACCCAACTTATACCAAAAACAATAAGAAAAACAAGCTATAAACCTACTAAAAATAAGGACAAATATGTGCTAATCAACTACCCCACGCTTAATTGGTTTGTTCGTCCTCGAACGAACGATAAATTCAAAGTATAGTAAGAAATGAAAATCAGTCCAAGCAATGAGTCGTGCTATGCTACTTAAATAATTTTGAAAATATAGGTACATGCAATGCAACTTCAAACACTCCACCCGTATTACATTGTCGCTTCAAAATTGAATTCATGCATCCTCACAAAAGGGAAATATATATGGGTATACGCTCAAGCACTCGAGTTTTTACTGCATAGGACGTGTATACGCTCAAATCATACAAATGCAAGCACAATAAACAAGCACCGAAAATCAATCTCTTTTCAATCGCAAATTAAGTGTGTTGTCGAACAAAGAATCGGAAAAGGTCTTTTCGGGTTGTAATGTAAGGCTTTTTGGACGGGTATGGAATATATAAGTCGTGTGGCTAACTCACGATCTAACGTGATCAATAACTCACCAAACCTATTCTAATCAAAAAGCAATACGCTTCACCTCGTTCAAAGATAAAAACCTCACTAAACATTCATAACGTAGCCTTTAAACATAGGCTATTTCCCAACTCGAAACTCTAAACCGACTTAAAGCTCAACACCACTTATTACAACTCAACTCTTTGCCTTTTAAACAGTAGGCTTCATAACATAAAACATAAGCCTTCATTAGTGCGTAGGCAATGACTAACACAATTCACCATCCTTCTTATTTTTTCTCTTTTTTTTTTCTTTTTATCCCCCTCTCATTCTGTTTTATGGGGTCTCATTTTTTCTCTCTCTTTTTTTTTTTTTTTTTTTTTTTATTGAAGGATGGTGATCCTTTATTACAAAAATTCATAAATCCCTTATAAAAAAAAAAACTCCAAAACACTAATAACCAATAAAAATTACAAACTCCTACCCCGCGCTTTTAATGGGTTATAGGGGTCGACTCAAAACACACATGGCTATAGGCATGGGTTATTTGGCTATGAGGGGCTCATTCGGAATTTATAGTGGCTAATATATATGAATATGGCCGGAATAGGTTATTTATGTGCCTTAACCTCATTTTCCAAGTCAACTACACACAGCGGTTTCAAAGAGATCTCAAATCAAAGCTCATTCAAGTACATGCAAAGATGATAAACACTCAGGCTACTCACTAGCTTTTTGCATGAAAAAGTTTTGAATTGACGCTGCTTTTAAAGTTTTTGTGAAATCAATTGCGTCCAAGTACCATTAAATAATATATAAATAATAATTTGAAAAATTTATACACTTATGCACGCTCAAAGACAAAAACTTCAATTCATGAATAGCTAACTTTGACAGGCATGCCATACAAACACAATTTAGCGCAGAAATAGCAAACACAATCACGTAAAACTCAAAAAATTGCACATTATTTTTAATCATACTCAACCATCCCCCCCTCTTTAAAAACCGGCAATCCCCTGATTGCCATAAATATAAAGAAAAACAATTCAAACAAGGAAAGGGTAAGAAAACGTCCTTGAAAAAGGAATGGTCGAGACTTGTTCATTGAAGTTGTGCAACTTCACGTTCCCAGAGCCGCGTGAATGGATTCGTCCTCAAAACATAACAACCAAAATAAAGATAAATAAGAATAAAAATCAGCAATAATAAACTTATTAGATCGTTGCCACTGCTCCTTAGCAATTCGTTGAACAAAACGGTTATCGAAAATCATAGCTTCCGCCCAGGGCAGCCCGGTCGCTAGGCGCAGACGGCGTCGACATAGCATCGACTGACGCGAGTCAGCATTGCATCGACGGAGCGTAATCCAACGATTTACCCCTTGTCATAAGTGATATTTAACCATTGGATAACTGCACAATCTCACAAGAAAATAAGAACGTCCATGGTGCAAGAAATATGAAAAAGCAAGGCATACGAAAAATAAAATTTTATTAATTGCTAAAACAAAATACGTAAAAAACCGAAATTAAACGAAATTGAAACTAAACGAAACAGGATAAGGTGGAAAGACAATTCCACGACTCGATAATGGAAAAACATAAATAGACAAATAATAGCAAGCCCCTAAGAATCTAAGGGGTTTTGGAACCCAAACGCTCTAACGCGACGATCTTCTTGCTAGCCTCATCCAAGCACCGCTTCCAAAAATCCAAATTCCCCTCGTTCGCTCTGGTTTTTACATTAAAATCCTTGATGTAGGCCTCCAACTCCTCAATTCGCTGCAAGAGGTCAAGCTTCTCCTCGCAGAGTGCATGGTTACTTCGCAAGAACGTATTCCATCTTGAGTCAAACTCTCTATCTCGGCTTCCGCCTCCTTCAGGCGCTCGTCCTTCACATCGTTCTCCCCCGATGATCGGAGCATTTCCCAAATCATCTCATTGTTGCTTTTAGTCAAGGTGGCAATCGTCTCTCAAGCTCGGAGAAGTGCGTCGCGGAGCTCGTTCTTGGTCATGGTACGTTCGTCAAGGTCCTCCCT
>BMAC01000133.1:568545-586509 GCA_014905375.1 Phtheirospermum japonicum
GCACAGGTGGCGTCGACGCTGCGTCGGTCGACGCGCGCGCCCAGGCAACTTTGTTTCCGCGTCGTTGCCGCGTCAGTCGACGCGTGCGCCCAGGAAGCGTCATGACCGCGTCGACGCTGCGTCGGTCGACGCGGCTGCAGGCTGATTTTTAAGCAGTTCTCCATTCTTCAAAAGATGAATTAGACTTATCCCGACCTAAATCCTGTTCAAACACTTACAAAAAAGTAGAAAAAAGAAATAACTAAAATAAAAGAAAATCAAAAATAAAGAAAATACATTAGCTTGGGTTGCCTCCCAAGAAGCGCATCTTTTAACGTCATTTGCTCGACGCAACTGTGCCGTGATTAAATTGCCAGCGGAGGTGGGTCCACCATCGCCCATACTTCTTGATCTTGATTTATCGACTCTCCGTCACGGTACAATTTGACGCGGTGCCCATTAACTTGAAATGTTGCGTCTCGTTTCTCATCGTAAAGGGTAACAGCTCCAAACTCGTTGATCTCTCTTATCACGAACGGTCCACTCCACTTTGATTTTAGTTTCCCTGGAAAAAGTTTAAACCGTGAGTTAAAGACTAGAGCTAACTTACCTACCTCCAAATGCTTGTTGACGAGTTTCCGGTCATGGTTGACTTTGGTCATCTTCTTTTGCCTCCATGCGGTTTCAAAGGACTCGTTTCTTATCTCCTCAAGTTCAGTTAGTTCCAACTTCCTATACTCGCCAGCCTCGTCATAATTCATGTTCAGTTTCCAAATTGCCCAACCAGCTCGATGTTCTAGCTCAACGGGCAAATGGCAAACCTTCCCATAGATTAGGCGAAAAGGGCTCATTCCAAGCACTGTCTTGTAGGCTGTTCGGTATGCCCACAGTGCGTCGACAAGTTTGACTGCCCAATCCTTTCAACTCGGCCCGACTGTTTTCTCGAGAATGGCCTTAAGTTGACGGTTGCTCGTTTCGACTTGGCCAGACGTTTGAGGGTGGTAGGGCGTAGCTACCTTGTGTCGTACCCCATACTCTTTCATCAACTTTTCAAAAGCCTTGTTACAAAAATGGCTCCCTCCATCACTTATTATCGATTTCGGCACCCCGAATCTACTGAAAATATTTTCTTGGAGGAATTTGAGAACCACTTCTGCATTAGCTCTTCGAGTAGGGATTGCTTCCACCCATTTTGACACATAGTCGACACCAACAAGGATGTACTCAAAATCTCCACTCTTAAGGAAGGGTCCCATAAAGTCTATCCCCCACACATCGAAAATCTCCACCACTTGGTTGGGTACCTGGGGTATTTCGTCTCGCTTACCTATGTTTCCGGTCCGTTGGCAGTTGTCACAAGTTTTGCAGTATTCAAACGCATCAGCAAATAAACTCGGCCAATAAAATCCGGCTTGTAACACTTTAAACGCCGTCTTTTGAGCTCCAAAATGCCCTCCAAGGTCATGGCATAGATGATCGAAGATTTCTCGACGCTCTGGAAATCGTCTCCGCAATAGTACGGAGTCGACTGTAGATGCGGTGAGTTGTCCCGAGTCGTGTCTCTCGAGGATGGATGTGATCGGCTTTCGGTTTTCTTATTCGTTCTTATCGTCGGTTTTATTAAGCTAATTTAACCCTAGAAAGCGATAGTCATTGTTCGGTTTTTATAACTAAGATTTAAATTGAAACTTAAGATTTAAAAACATTAAAATCTCTTAAAGGAAATTAAAGCTTATATTAAAAACGATCAATTTAAACTAATTAACTATAAAAACTTAATTATTTGAAATTAGGAGAATGGAGGGAAAATTAAAGTCAACTCATTTGAATAAGTCAACAAAATTCTTAACATTAATTTAAGGGTTTAAAAGGAAGATCTTAATAAACTTTTACAAACTTAGAAATTGAATACAACTTAATAACTTAAAAGCATAAGTTCATAAGCTAGAAAGCTATAAAATGAAATTGAGAATTTTGAAAGATCAAAACAACCACAAACCAAGAACCAAACTTCAATATAAGATCAAGAGAAAATAACATGGAAATTAAGCTATATTAAAGGAAAGAGATTACCAAATGTACTTGATTACACAAAAGCTTGAATGAGGAAAAGCTTGAAAGCTGAAAGATTCTTCACAAATGGAAACTTAAAACAAAGCTTGAAGATGAAACAACTAAGATCTTAACTTAACTAATCTATATCTAATTACTAGAATTTATAGGAATTAAAACTAATTAAAAAGATGAAAAGCCAAAAATTTTCTGAAGTTGGAGAAGCTTTCTTGGAGAGGAAAGCCCTGATGCAAGTTGGGTTCTTGAAATGACGTCTGATTGCTAATATCTTCAAAAAAATCTGCTTTTCAGTCGATCGACTGAGAAAAAGCAGTCGATCGGCCTTGTCGGCAGTCGATCGACTGCGATGTCAAAAATGGCCTGAAGCCCTGTAATTCCGTCGATCTTGAGAGGACCCAGTCGATCGACTGCAGTCGATCGGCCAAGTAGGCAGTCCGATCGACTGCCTTGTCAAAAACTTCAAAACTCGCTGGAATCCAGTCGATTTTAGCCGGTTCAGTCGATCGACTTCAAGGTCAGTCGATCGACTGAACGTTCAGTCGGTCGACTGGATTCCAGCGCCCGGCTCGATTTCTCGTTCTTTTCGCGTCCGCCGGTTTGTCGAACCTCGTCCACTGCGCTTCCTTGCTTTGTCCGTCCATTCCCGAGTCGAGTATCAACGATCCCAAACGAGCGTGGGCCCCGCTTGGACGTCCTACGGCCAAGAAAAACGGAAACGTGAAAAACTACGAAAATTAATAACAAAACGTACAAAAACTAAGAAAATCTAGAAATACGAAAAACGGCCAACCCGACTCCTAAATCACCAAAAAGCAAGCGAAAAACACGCAACGTGAAACAAAAACGATAATGAAAATATGTACAAAAAGATGCAAATCAACCACCCCACACTTAGAACGGTTGCTTGTCCTCAAGCAAAACTAACGTATATTTACAAAACTACCCCCGACCAACCCTAGGCTAATGCACAAAAATAGTTCGAGACGTCGTACGCTACGTTGTTTGTTAGCTTTGGCTAAAAGGACGACAATGTGATTTGCTAAGGTAATTTTAGATCGACTTCCGAAACCTAAAAGGACTTAAACGATCCAACAAGTCGGTTTCCCCGTCCTTGCCCGGCTAAGGTCTATCCACGCTCGAACCGTTAATCGACTCCCGACTAGCCAAGATCATCAACACCTCTCTTTACAAAAGTATACTAAAAATCGAAACAAATGGAAAAACGTGTTATACAATAACTTCAAGGATTTATAACGTATCCTTGTTTATTCATCTCTTTTCGTATTTTTCTTTTCTTTTCTTTTTTTTTTTCTTTTCTTTTAGGTACTTGCATAATAATGTGAAAATACGAGGCTATCAAATGACTCCGATCATTCATTGCTACTAGCAACTTTCGAATTTTTTTCGATCGAGCACGTGGAGCAATTGATGACTCCAATTTACAACAAAAACCTATAGAGAGTGTTTCAATGACGAGGGCTAGTCGAGGCACTAGTTCCAAACGAGCACAAGGATAGCACGAAGCTAAAACCGAACGGGAATCCCAACAAGTTAAACCACCTAAATCCACTAAATTCGATCGACAATCTAAACATCTTAACAAATCATCAAAACCGCGTCACTTCGCCAAGGGTCCAAGCAACAATAGCACACACGTTTCTCAAACTAACACAAGCAAGCACACGACGAAATTAAAAACCTAGGACGATTCTAACCACCCCACACTTAAAACCTAGCAATGTCCTCATTGCGTAATTAAGCTAATAAAAGCGGTAAAAAGTTGTAGGGTAAAGAAAACGCCCCTATCTCCGGGCTCGTGTCGTCGTTGTCGCGCCAAGTTCGTGTCGGGAATCGAGGTAAGCAACAAAATATCTACAAGGTTAGGCAAGGTGGAAAAACGTGCACAAAACGAACTATGTACAAAAACGAAATTATTTTTGATTTTTTTGATTTTTCAATTTGTTTGGATTTATTGAATATTTTATTTTATATATTATAATATATATATATTTTTATTTGTTTGATAATTAGGAAATATATTCAAAATAATGAAAAAGAAACTATATACAAAAACAAAAGCAATTAAAAGGATTTTTTTTTTTTACAATAGACGAGATAAGAAATAAACGAACATAATCGAAATACAAAATAAAAAAAACACACAAAAACAAAGGATAAGTTAGGAGATTTTAACGACGTCTCCTAGGTCGGGAACGGAGGTTCGCGGCCTCGTCTTCTTCTCCTCCTCCTCCTCGTTTTCGTTTCCACCGTCGCCGCCGTCATCGTCGTCGTCGTCGTCTCGACGCATCCGTGTCTCGACCAAAAAGAGCCGGCGCTGGAGGCTGTGGAGAGCTCGGTCGTTTCTTGCCTGCCCCTCGTCGAGACGGTCGAAACGAACGTTCATTTGATCGAACCGGGAGAACACGGCTTGTTGGAAATTGTTCCCAACCCGTCTCGGGACCCGAGCCGGTGCTCGGACCTCCGTACTGCGGGACTGCCGCTTGGCTCGTGCCTTCTCCGAAAGGCGCGCCCGAACCGGCGTTCGGGACGTCGCCGGCCTCGCCTCGTTCATTCTCCCGGTGGCGTTGGCGTCGGCTCGCCGGGTTCGTTGGGCTCTCGGCGTTTTGAACGTTAATTCCAAGAGATCGACCCTCGTCATGTTCGCCGATTCGGCCTCAAACCCGAAGTAGCGGGCAAGAACGGTGATCATCGGCCCCATGCCGACTCGGGCGACGCTTCCTCCTCTCGTCCTCCGAATCCCTTCAATTTGTGCTCGGATCAATGGAAAAAACGGGACCGGATGTCCATTGCATAGGCACCAAAGCACGTATATCTCGTGCCGAGTGAGGTTGGTGCTTTCATGCTTGCCCATTATGACGTGGGCGAAGAATTTGTAAGCCCCAAGCAATGCCAAGTCGACGATCGCCGATGCCGAGTAACGATCCCGGCTACCATTTCCGCCCGTGATAGTCCCCCAAAACGCAATCTCATTATAGCCACTCACCTGCGTGTACGAGGACTGCTGGCAGTCAAGACCGAGCACCGTTTGTATCACCCCCTGATCGATACGGCGCGTAACTCCCCCGAAACGCACATCAAAACCCCTGTCACGCGTATCCTGATACGAGGTGAAAAACTCGAGCACTAGCTCCTGATAAGCCGGTGCTCGGAAGGACGCGAACATCCGGCCATTCATCGCGTCGATGAAACTTAGTAGACGCGTGCCGAATCCTGTCATAGTCCCCGTTCGCCACCCATTCGTCTAAACGCTCAATGTTAATGAAACGAGGGGTAGCGAAATGTCGCTGGGAAAGGTTTTGGAAAAGTTCCCCCTCGTCGGTAGAATAGATGGGGAAGGGGGCACCGTAATTTCCGGCGATATCGGGGTATTGTTGAAAGCCGAAAACATTTTCGTCGTCGGAGTGGCCATCCATGGTATATGGTGAAAATGGGGAGAATGTGGTCGAATTTGTAGTAGGGAGGTCTCGAAAAACAAAACGAACGAAAAACGACGGAGAAACGACGAAAATAAAAATTGAAAGTTCTTTGGGGCAATTCGTCGAACACGTTGAGGGCAAAGTTTTTGAACAAGGAAGTATGAAAATTGGAAACCCAAATCTGTCCCAAACTCAACCAAACAATCAACAAGTTTCCCAAATAGAATGGTTCAAGCGAATTACCTCGAAGAATCGTTTGAATTGAACGAAGAAACAACTATGCCCAAGGAGGATTTTTGAATTTGGAGAGGAGAAGAAGAATGAAACTTCCCGCGTAACTGCCCCGGTCGATCGACTAGAGTCGATTTCTCTATCTTTCTCTCTTTTTCTATTTTTTTTTATTTTTCTGCTCTTTTTTTGTTTTCTGTCGATTTTGGGGTGCTGGGGAGGAAGAGATCGACTGGTATTTATAAGCCCGCTGCAGGGCAGTCGATCGACTGCTCTTCTCGGTCGATCGACTGCTGTCGATCGTTGCCGAAGTCGATCGACTGCTCTTGTCAGAAAGTACGAAAGTCCCTGTAATCCAGTCGATTCCGCCGTTTCAGTCGATCGGGCGCCAGTCGATCGACTGGCTGTCGATCATCAAATGACCAGTCGATCGACTGCTCTCTCAAAAAGCTTAAAAAGTACTGGAATCCAGTCGATTTGATCACGTCAGTCGATTGTGCAGTCGATCGACAGGCATTCCAGTCGATCGACTAGATATGCAGTCGATCGACTGAATTCCAGCAGTCTACTCCAATCTTGATCCTGTTTTCTCCCAAAACTTCAAGAACTGGACCTACACAAAGCCAAAAACTCCATTAACACTATTTAAGGGATGGAATATACACTAAATTAAAAGAAAAACAAGAAGAGAATTAGAAAGTCGTGGGTTGCCTCCCACGTAGCGCGTTTGGTTTACGTCGTTCGCTCGACGATTATACGAAAATGTTATCCAGGATCCAAAAATAGGTGACGATCATGCCACGCCTTGGTGTTCTCGAGTAGACACACCGGGTGATCAGAATCACCAAGGCGGGCGCGTCGGGCAAGCCGGAAGATCGAGAAATCAAGAACGTGGGCTTGCTTCGGTGGTCGTAAGCGCGAGTAGTCGATCACCCAGACGTGATCATCCCAAAATGGGTCGACGTGCTTCTTCGTCTCCCCAACCGTCGTCCCCTTTCTCTCGACTTTAGAAATAGTCGTAGTCGGGCACGAGAGAGTAGGACCCAGCACATCTTTCCTCGTCCTCTTCCACCTCCTCTTGTTCAAGTGGTAATAAAGCCTCGGGTGGAGGCGAAAAGAGGCTCGATCAACTCCACATCCTCCAAGGCCGGCACAACTGCATCTTCCTCGCCTATAGCAGGTAAGCTCGATAATCCAAGTGCCATCGGCGACCCCGAAGATATCACCTCCTCACTTTCCACTACAACCTCTTCGCAATATCCGAGGTCATCCCAAAAGTAGTCCCTGCATTTACTCAAAAATCTCTTCCTTTCTTGGTAGGATAAATGGTTAGGCACAATTTTGCAAACAAGATAATTCACAATATCAGCATACCAAGGGGTGACTAATTGCTCAAGATTAAAAACATTTTCATAAGGAAAAAGATCATTAATCATAAATTTCTCCCCCTCATTCTCCTCAACTACCATTCTAGACAAGTGATCCGCCACAACATTTTCACAACCTCGTCTATCTTTTATTTCCACATCAAATTCTTGTAGCAACAAAATCCACCTAATAAGACGTGGCTTACTTTGCGGTTTTGAAAACAAATGTCGTAAAGCAGCATGATCAGTATGTACAATTACCTTAGCTCCAACTATATACGGTCTAAATTTGTCAAGCGAAAACACGACCGCCAATAGCTCTTTTTCAGTTGTGGTATAATTACGTTRAGCATCGTTTAGCATATAACTAGCATAGTAAATAACTCTAAGCAATTTTTCCACACGTTGTCCCAAAACAGACCCCACCGCCTCATTAGAAGCATCACACATAATTTCAAAGGGTAGGGTCCAGTCGGGAGCAACAACCACAGGGGAAGACGTAAGACTCGCTTTTAACTCATTAAACACATTCAAACATTCTTCATTAAAAATGAAAGGAGTATCTAAAGTCAAGAGTTTGCAAAGTGGACGACTTATTTTTGAAATTTTTTTGATAAACCGTCTATAAAAGCCTGCATGACCAAGAAAACTCCTAATCCCCTTAACATCTCGAGGCGGAGGGAGAGTTTCAATTACATCAATTTTTGCCTTATCAACCTCCAGCCCTTTTTCAGAAACAACATGGCCTAGAACAGTGCCACTTTTCACCATAAAATGGGATTTCTCCCAACTCAAAGTTAGATTTTTCTCAATGCATCGTTCTAGAACTCTTGACAAATTAGACAAAAAATGATCAAAAGATGGCCCAAAAATTGAAAAATCATCCATAAAAACCTCAAGAAAGTCATCAATAAAATCACTGAAAATTGAGAGCATGCACCTTTGAAAAGTCGCTGGTGCGTTGCACAGGCCAAATGGCATTCTTTGAAAAGCGAATGTGCCAAAGGGGCATGTGAACGTTGTCTTGCTCTGATCTTCCGGAGCGATGGCCACTTGGTAGTAGCCCGAAAGGCCATCCAGAAAGCAGTAAAATTCGTGTCCCGCAAGTTTGTCCAGGAGTTGATCGATGAACGGTAGAGGAAAGTGATCCTTTCGAGTGGCCGCATTCAACTTCCTATAATCGATGCACATACGCCATCCAGTAGTTAGTCGGGTTGGCACTATCTCTCCCTTTTCATTTTCGGTGATGGTGATACCTCCTTTCTTTGGAACCACATGGATTGGGCTCACCCATTTGCTGTCGGAGAAGGCGAAAATGATTCCTTCGTCTTTAAGCTTAAAAATTTCTTTCTTAACCACCTCGTAAAGCGTTGGCGTCAGTCTCCGTTGACTGTCCCTCACAGGCCTAGCATCGGGTTCCATCTCGATTCTATGCATGCAAGTCACGGGGCTTATTCCTTTGATGTCGCTGATGCTCCATCCAATTGCCTCCTTGTGGTTGCTTAACACCGCAACTAATTCTTTCTCCTCGTGCTCCGACAAGGCTGAGTATATGATGACTGGTTTCGTTTCGTCGGGCTCAAGGAAAACATACTTCAAGTGGCTCTGTAGTGGATTTAACTCCATCTTTGAACCAAGTTCGGGTGCAGTGGCTATTTCACACAATTCTTCATCAAAATCGTCCATCTCTTCATGGTCTTCGTCGATCTTATTCAAATCTATCTCTAAAATCTCGGCCACCCTGTTCAAAAATTCAGTGTCGTCCTCGACGCTTAACTCATCTAGCACGGTGATCCCCTTTAGCTCGTGGATACAAGAGGCAATCGGGTCCACGAACGAGAAATCTTCATTCATGTATGGCGGAGGAGTGTTGTGGATATCTTTCAGCGAAAATGTGATTGTCTCCCCCATCACGGACAAGGTCATCCTCCTTTGTGTACGTCAATCAATGTACGAGAAGTGGACATAAATGGTCGACCAAGCAGAATAGTATGTTCAGTGCCCTCCTTCGGAACCTCGCCGACATCTAGTATGACGAAATCGACTGGAATCACAAGCTCGCCTACTTGAACTAGAACATCCTCGACTATGCCAAGTGGTTGTCTAATTGATCGGTCCGCTAATTGTAGCCGCATCGTCGTTGGTCTCATTGTCCCCAAATCGAATTCCTTATAAAGGGAATAAGGCATCAAATTGATTCCCGCTCCAAGGTCAAGCATGCCTCGTGCTGTCTGTCCGTTTCCCAAGGTGATGGTTATGCAGAAACTTCCCGGGTCTCTTTCCTTTTTGGGTAGAGGCCCTTTGCATATGGCGCTCACCTCTTTCGTCAATTTAACTTGCTGAAGTGTCTCGAGACGCCGTTCCCTCACAACTAATTCCTTGAAAGATTTCAAGTACGCGGGCATCGTTTTGATTACGTCTAACAGAGGAAGATTAATGTTGACGTTTTTGAGCAGATTATAAAGTTCCATGAACTTTTTATTCTCTTTTGCTGGGCGTAGACGACTTGGGAATGGAACCTTGTCTCGAATAGTGATTGGTGATGCCTTCGGAGGCTCGGTGGAATCGTCATTTGTTACTGGAGAGGGTACTTGATTCGGGGACTTCCCTTTTAACGACCCAGGAATGTACGGATTCGGTGACTTATGCATTTGGTTAACCGATTTGGGGTCATTGTTCGTGGGCAGCCCCTCCTTTGCAACATCAGTGTCCCCTTCGTTCAGTTCTTCGATTTTATTATTTGTCGTCTTTCCACTTCGTAGAATATGAACCACGGAAGCTTGCTCGGGTGGCTCGGAAGCTTCCCCTTTTCGTTGTCGTGTTTGGCCATGAATGTCGCCATTTGCCCCATCATCTTCTCCAAGTTCTTCACGCTCTTAGATAGATCATCTAAGACCTCTCCTTGCTTATTCACTTGCGTGGTCAGACTGGTCAATCCATCCCTGTTTCTGAGTGTCTCGGTGACTTGGTTCTGTTGCCAAATTAGCAGTTGATCGTTTGGCTGTATAGGAACAGGTAGTCCTATCACGTTTCGTTGGATATTCTCCTCGTATGCTTGAGGCTGTACTGGTCCGTCGGGACATTTTGGCTCACTCCCATACCCATTTCTTTGTTGCACGGGTGGATGCCTTGGTGACTGGTCCGTCCCCGTTGTTGTGTGCTTGGTTATCTAGTCGCAACATCGTTTCCGGAACAGGATCACAAATAAAATCAGTCGTGGTAGACGATTCACTTGTGGGTGAGTGGAGGTGGTCTCACTTGATTCGGACGATGAACGTTGTCGATGAATGGTGCAAGTTCGAGCCTAAGCGACCTACGACCTTGCATGAACTCAACAACAAATCAAACGTATCGACTAGAGAGAATAATTATACAAATAACGACTGAAATAAAAATAAAAATGAACAAGCATATTTTTGAAAACCTTTGTATAGTCCCCGGCAACGGCGCCAAAATTTTGATTCAAGATTTTGTTGTTGCCTACTTATGAAAATTTGTCAAAAGATCAATAGCTTGTTCGCAAGAGAACGGGGTCACGCGTAGTTTGGCAACTTGACTCGAGTCGTCTCTCGAGGAATATACAATCGGAAATCTCAAACAGTTTGTTCAATTCAATATCACATACATGGGAGGGGGGGGGGGGGTTGATTGTTTTGATTATCTAAGAATTTAAAACGCAAGAAACTATGATTAAAACTAGGAAATTGAATTCAGCTAGTTGAACTTATAAACTAGAGAAATTATTCTAAGAACTTTAAACAAGATCAACTAGCATAAAATCAAGCGATTATTAAGAACGAAATGCAAATGAAACGAATTAACTAACAAGAATTATAGCCAAGCATTAATTAAACTAAAGATTACGTATTCAATAAAAAAATTATCTAGGGTTCTAAGCATTAACAAACTCAAAAACAATTAATGAAGAATAACTACTTAATTGCATAAATTAAAACTACGAAACGAATAAAAGGTTTAGAGTACTTATTAAACTAGAAAGCGTAGTAAATTCTCCAGCTACTCCGGAGAGGTGATTGATCTTGGTCAAAGAACGGATCACGAGCAGACGGTTGGAGCTTGACGATCCTCGAATCTTCGATCCTGATCAATTGGTGTGATATGGAGGCGGGTGGTGGTTGTTCTCGAGCCAAGAGATCGAGTATTCAGAGTATATGGGTCGGAGTCTATTTGGGATGTACTTCCAAAGGTATTTATAGATTCCTCTTGACTTGAAGCATAAGAAACCCTAAAATTCCCGATTCTGGGGCCGTCGCGTCGACGGAGCGTCGACGGTGCGTCGACTGACGCGTGCTGGAGCGCGGCGTCGGTGCTGCCTGGCGCGCGCGGCGGCTGGGGCGGTACGTCGACGGTGTGCATCGACATCGATGCTTCAGCAAGTAGTGTCGACATAGGTGCGTCGACATCGACGCTTTAGCAAGTAGCGTCGACGTTGCGTCGACATAGGTGCGTCGACATCGACGCTTCAGAAAGTAGCGTCGACGCTGCGTCGACTGACGCAGATCATGGCTCGCTTCGACGAAGCGTTGACGGTCGCGTCAGTCGACGTGGCTGCGCGTCTGCCTCCGTCTTCTTCTATCTTTTTGCTACTCGTTCACCGGAAAGTCCGTTCTTCATTTATCGAACATCAACTTCATCTAATTAGGCGCTGAACTCGTCCGGTTACTTAGCTGTAAAGTGAAAAACCACAAATAATCACTTATTTGCATCAATCTAGGTCAAAACGCGGTAAAATAAGCTGAGAGTACAAATATACGAAATAGAGCTTAAACTACCCAACTTATACCAAAAACAATAAGAAAAACAAGCTATAAACCTACTAAAAACAAGGACAAAAATGTGCTAATCATGAAGCTAGGCACTCTACCACCTAACCCAGTATAAGACAGGAGGACTCGATATAAATCCTCACATTTTTAGTTCATAGATGATGATATGTATGAGAGGTTATTTGAAGGGCCGTCGATGAAGTGTTTAAAATCCAGATGAGGCTATGTCTGTGATGAGAGAAATATATGAGGGAAATTGTGGGAACCATTCTGGAGAACGAGCTCTAGCTCAAAAGGTATTGCAACAAGGGTGCTCCTGGTCTACTTTCTCCAAGGATGCCATGGAGTTCGTTAAAAATGTGCAAAATGTCAGCTTCATGCAAACCTAATGCATGGTGTGACCTTGATGGATTCAATAACTATTTCCTGCCCATTTGATCAATGGGGGATGGATATTTTCCACTACTACAAACAGGGGATTTAACACCAGTTTTCGAACCGATGTTAAAAGTCACATCGGTGTCTAAAAATCGATGTGGAAGATGTGACTTTTCACATCGGTTTTTTATGTGCATCGGTTTTAAAAATAACCGGTCTGAAATGTCACATCTTTCACAACATTTTCTCAAAACCGATGTGACATAAAATCGTTGGCTTAGACATTTGTTCAAAAATCCGATGTTAAATGTATGACATCGGTTTCATGAGAACCGATGTGGTTACATGAGGTTTTTTAAAAAAGCAACCCTGTTTATATCACCATCCCACCTAAACAATAAATAATATTTTTGGCACAATCATTTTAACATCAAACATAAACCATAGGGATGGCAATAAACCTGGTTAAAATGGGGACTTCGCCCGCCTCCGCCCCAACGGGGATGGTGATTACTCGCTTTAAGCGGGGGATGGGGGCGGGTATGGAATTGCGAGCTTTTGCGGGGGTGGGTATGAGGATGGGGATAATGTTCCCCCCACCAGGTACCCGCGGGTACTCGTTCCCGTTTGAGACCTGTTTCAAACCCGCATATATATTATTATTTAAATATTTTTTTTATATATTCTGAACCATTTTTAAATTTAATAGATTTAATGTTTGTCATACTATTTGAATTTCTTGTAATTTTCTTTATATATATATATATATATATATATATATATATATATATATATATATATTATATATATATATATATATATATATTTAAGTAGACCTAAAAATCAAGCTCCATAATTTCTTTTTTAATTTTTTAATTAATAAAATATATGCGGGTACAAGCGGATACGAACCGGGTATACGGACCGTGGAGGGTGATTTAGTATTGCGGGCGGGGGTGGGGGCAATTAATATACCCGCAGTGGGCGGGGCGGAGATACCCGCTTAGTTGAAGCGGGGAGCGGGGCGGAGATGGGGATGACTCTTTCAAGCGGGATGGGGGACGGGGTTAGCGTACCTGCCCCTGCCCGCCCCATTGCCATCCCTAATAAACCACACTTACATATAAAAATCACTTACAACAATTAGGCAATTCCAATAGTGAACAACATAAAAGAAATACAATGTTGAAGGAGTTTAATTCTAGAATTTCAAATTAATTCGAATCTTGTCCTTAAACAATTTTCTAAGGCATTACTATAATTACCCAAGATCACTTCACCGGTCGAACCATTAAGCAAAATCCAGTCTCGTCTTTTTACTACTTTTCCTCCGATCAAGACCACCTACATGGTCAATAACGAATAGTAAATATTACAAACAAGAACTATGTATTCACTATCAACTACTCCAACATTTTTCGTGCTATCTCCCTACGAAAAAAAGGGTCTTAAGTTATTAAGAAAAATTCGATCTAATTTTTATTTTTATTTTATTTTATTTTATCAATGCTATCTAAGTTTGCTCAGCCTTGTATAAGCTGTAATAGTCCTATTACCTGTGCACAATAGCCGAGTTTCATGTCCACGCCCCATCCGTGAACAAGATCATTCTGCACAAGAAAATTGGTTTAGAAAACAAGAAAATGTTACCTGCATCAAATGCCAGGCACATTCCCATGCTGACCTGGAAAATACAGGAGTCATTCCTTCCACAAATCTGCAAATTTTGTGAGTTAAATAACATGTTTTTCAATGTTTGCCGAAAGGCGGATGGAAAGTTCATAACAAGTAAATATATTATGAGAAAGGGCTAATTTAAAAACCATAGGGTAATTTTTGTAACTACAATGGATAAAAGGTTGATAACATAAAATAAAAATAACCATGATACAAGTTTCTAGAGCATGGACTTTATATCGAATACAAATAAATTGAGAAAGAGTAGATTTATAGAGCAATGATAACTTACCCGGTGCCATGGCGGGCCCTCACTATCATCTGAACACTTAGGGTGTGTTTTGCAAAGTAGGGTGGGATTAGACAATTTAATCCAATCCCGCATATCTGCACTATTGACACTATTTAATTTGTTGTTTGCAGACCCGGATTGCCTTACTCTTGTGAATATGTGTGTGTCCTGGTTACAAAGTTTGTTAACATAGATTGTCTTTGATAAAATGTGAAAATTTGCATATACCCTCCGATTATACAAACAAATTATTAGAACGAAACCCTTAGACTGGCTGGCCTCATTTCATCGCTCTCTTCCCATCCCTTGTGCCCTCGTCGGAGCTGCAGAAGGCACGGCGTGTGCAGTGGGCAGCCTGGGTCCGGCGCGAGTAAGAGTGGTTTCGTATCATCGTTGAACTGAGTTCTACGGATGACACTCGTTGCATAATGTTGAGTTTTCCAGTTAATCGCGCTTGGAGGTAGTTAACCCTAATCTTCATTTTTTTCGAGAATTGCTTTCGGTCCGACGATCAGGGCATATCGATCTGGGTCCCACGCGCGAAATAGTTCCGATTATGGGTCCTGAGTAATTTGTAAGTAATTAAATTTGCCATGTTAGGTTTTTGCATTTTAGGTTTTACTGTTTATGGGATGAGTCGACATCCGTGAATTTTGTTATCGAAAACAGAAAAAGAACAATTAAAAAAAGAAAACTCTATTTTGAAGAATGGGGTTAAGGTCTAACCGTCCTCGGCATTAACCGTTGTGGCCATTTTTGAAGCACATATGGTTAACTCTGAATTGAATTGTTCAGATTGCCCTCAATAAGACCACTAATTGTTGGATTGTGTTTTCGGTTGTTGATCGAGTCCTGTATTACATTTCCACTTGTACATGATATATTCTGCCTAAGATATTTGAAATATACTATGTTTGGTTGTCCAGCAAAATGAGCACCTCTACTTCCTCGTCGTTCTCTTGTCAGCGGAACCATTTGTTCAGATGTTGTACTTGTAATAGGGAACTCCCAAGGGAATGTTACTGTCAACTCCCCACACGGGTGTTTGACCTCAAAGACGTCGAAGAATCCTGATCGGCGGTTCTTGTCTTGTCCTAATCGAGGGGTAGTTCCTACACGATTTACTCAGTTTTGTGACCTCGACCCTTAACTGCATTCAGTTATTTGTTATCGGTGTTCGATTTCCTAAAATTTACTATGCATTTTATTCTGGTTGTATTGTAGGATAAAAAGCGTACATTTTTCATGTGGGGCTGATCACTACTCGACGGATCAACTGAATGGCAATGATTGACCAATTGCGTGAAGAATATACTAATGTTAGGGCGGAAGCACTAGTGCACAAGAAACAGGCGCAGAAATGTTATGTGTCCAGTCGATTCGCCTGGCTAATTTGTGCAATTGTGGTCTTGCTCTTGTGTTTCAGGTGAAAGTGAAAGGAAACTGTATGCTCTGGTCATTTTAAGCTGATCATGGTAGTTTTACTTCTTGCATGTGAATTACGCATGACGAATGACGAAATAGGATGGGTTTGTGAACTTATAAGTAATTATGTTTGGTTGTGTACTCCCGGAGTACTTTGCTGTGTAACAATAAATTGCGACGTATTCTATTGCAAGGTGCAATTTATAGTGCACCCTGTTTCCCGTGTCCATATGTGAATGTTGTTGTGTGACATCAAAGAATATATGCAGTCTTTCATAATTACTATTGCAGCTTTTTGGGACAACTTTTTTGACTAAGAAGTAAAGAGACAAGTTCGGGGGTTGTCCCTCACGCATATATTCCCTGCTGCCTCATCTTTCTTTTTCTTATTCCAAATTATTACTTGTAAGCCTGCCTTGTGCCACCGACACTCACACATGCACTTTGTTTCTTTTTCTTATTACAAATGATCAATTGTGAGAAAGATTTGTGCCACCTACACTGACAAACCCACTTGGCCTTGCTTCTCTATATAGTTGTGGTTTAGTTGATCAGTTTTAACCACATCATCCAAATACATACTCTCCAACAATGAGCAACTCTAAGAACCCAGATCATGGGGAGCTCAAACAAGCCACTCCCTTATCTAACCAAATAAGAAGATTTTCTTTGTACATCCTCCTGGACTCCAACTGTGGACAAAGCATTCATCGACGTCCTTATTGAAGCACGGGAAGCTGGTTTATTCAAACCCAGTGAGAACTCGCCAAATGCAATTCGGTATGCGACCGACAAACTCAATTGTTTCCTGGGCCAGTGCTTCACGTACGACAAGTGTGTCGAGAAGCTGGATGTGTTTCATACCCGGTTTTGCATGTTCCGTTGGGTACTCTGAAAGCACAGAGTTCGCTATGATACGTGCTACAACATGATGAGTGCTCCTACGCATGTATGGGTTGATTTGGTTGAGGTAATATACTCCAGAACCCCTTGTTTATTATATTGCAATGATATGATCTACCATATATCGTACCATCATGAACTGTAAGTTGTGTGCATTGTGCTTATCCATTATCATTTGGGTGAAAGAAAGAGGCATTTGCTCGGGCGTACGTGCTGTATGGGGACCCGGAGTGGGACAAGCTCCAGATTTTATTCCGTGGGATGTACGATGTTTTGGCGGCACCAACTTTCAAGAAAACACTTCACGTAGGATCGAAAACGGTTGACGTGATTGTGCTGGATGACTCGGATAGCACCTCCGATGAACCTTATTTCAGTCCCGATCACGAAGAACAGGGCACCAGTGAGCACGTGTCGGAGAATTCAGTGAACCAAGGCTGCGGTTTGCACTTGGAAGTTATAACAGTTCTCGTATTTCCGGGACTCGTACTCCCATCAAGCTGAAACGTGTTTACCGGGCTGCGACGCCCACATCCTGTAGAGGATCGAATAATGGCTAATCACCTATCATTTTATTGCATGGTCATCAACAGAAAAGCATCCCATGAATTTCATTAGTGTGTACTACGTAGTGTTTATCCGCATTCGATCGAAGTGTTGTGCTATTTTTTGGAATTTCACATACATTTAAGTTTGCCACGATTATGATGCCTGGTTAATAACTTTATAAATTGTCTTCGTGCATTGATGTGATCTTTCCTAAAAACCGCTATTAAAATAATGGTAATGTCAAAGGTAACCACAAATTATAAGTGCAAGCAATACGGCTACATAAACCAGTCCATGTTCTCCGAAAAATATATTACATCAAAATCTTCGGAAACAACTTCGGAACAACGACAATTAAGACTTCCAACATATAACATCCAGACACCAAATACCAAAAATACATAACACAACATATTTTAACATGAAATGCTACCAAGATAATGTGAAAGCAATCCACTTTGTTACGCAAGACAGAAGGTGCAAAGGCCACCCCAATTAGAAAACAACATACTACGACGACACAAACTAAGTTTAGGGACTTGTAAACCAGGTCAGTTGGTCATGATGGATCGCTCTTGCCGACCGTCACTATCATCGTCCGACGAGTCGGGTCCCACCGGGGCGCTAATCTACCAGCCAGCAAATTTACTTTGTACGGGAAAGGACCCAGGTAATCGCACCCACATTCCGGCTTTCGATGTCGAAATCCTCAATGTCAAGTTGAGGCTCGTCCGATTCGTCCACTATTAATGGATTCACGATGTTGGAACTGGGTGCGTCCCCCGAGGAGTCGCCGAAGTCGATCTCTGCTGCGCATTTAGTGACGAAGAAGTTGTTTCACCGGGCGGTACAGAGGGAAACCATCGAGA